>OY804595.1:33862797-34044186 GCA_963680895.1 Fragum sueziense | reverse complement strand
GACGGAAACGAGTTTCGATAACAATTTCCGTGAACAATTCCTGATTCGAACAAAACAGAACAACATTTTATTTGACGTATACAAAGTACATGTACATTGTCACAATTTCAGAAAACATCACATGTAATCGTTCACACGCACACCGATGAAAGTTTTGGGTACATTGAAGGAAATTGAGAAAACATTGATAGGCAGCAAACATCTGAACTGTTTCAAATTCGAAGGCGACATTTGAAGACGACAGTATCAATGTTTAAAAAGAAACCTGATACTTGAACTCGGTAGCATGGGCAGCATAAATTAGGAAAAAATGGAAGAGCTGGTCATTAATATTTTCTTATTTCCACTCAATGGTTTCAAAGTATTGTCATTGAAATTGTCAAGATATGTGTTGTTTGGGAAAGGATTTCAAAATTATTTTGTATTCTAAAGCTCTGTCCTTTTGCCCATTCACAATTGACGCTATTTTACCTCCAATTAGGTAAAGGCTAAATGGAAAACATTGTGAAAAATGAAGAAATTGATAGTGTCCAGCACTTTCTTCATTTTCCAAAAAGTTTTCTACATAGAAAGACCAAAACCACGTAAAGTTTCATTCGTTTGAAATTGTCGTCTGCTTTATCCTTGAACTTGGACTAGTCTAAAATGTTACTGCAGGCATGTAGGCCTAAAGTAATAATATTGAGAGACTCTTTGTAAGACAACGACAACAATCCAATAAGCCATATAAATCAAAGAAAGCATATCTTCATTTTAGGCTATATAGGCCTATTACAAGTTAAAATTAGGACGAATCAATTGAACTTGGAAACTAACAATTACTTCCGCGCGATTTATTCTCACACCTACACACATGTATAAATTACATCACAAACAACTTTAAAAAGACGTCATGGGTTTTCAGAGCTTCCAAGCCTATAAAACTTCGTATAACTGCACAACCAACAGCATGTTTTATGTCGAGAATATAGATCTATGTCAATTAAAAAAGGAACGCACGTCTGAATAATGTCATTTCTATGTATTTTTTCCCATGTATAAAGGAATTAATTGACTATATATATATATATATATGCAGGTAGGGAAAATATGGTGACATAGAATTTACATTACTTGGAAGATTTGTGAATTAACCCATTCCAGAACGGCAAAATTCTAGGTTGATTCAATTTGAAAAGAGTAGCAGACAGCGAAATAATTAATACCAAAACCAGAATATAGGATATGTATGTTGGAGCATAGAAAATATTTAGGGAAAGGAGAAATTGCTGATTATCAGCAATGTCTTCTTTTCTCTCAGTATTTTCCCAAACTATTTCTACTAAAGACATCAAAACCAGGTATTGTTTGGGAAATTGTTAAAACGTGAGTGTGGCGCTGGGTTAAATCCGCGATTCTGACACAGTCCTTACACTCACCGAGGATAAAAAGTATGCAAGACCTTACGCCCGAGTGATGGGCAATGTGTTTTAGTATTTGGCAATCCTCTGTGAAACTTAACGACTCGGAAAATTGCCAAAAGTAAATTGGTAGATATATTTATCATGATTCCATAAAACCAGCAATTTCCAGCGATTGCTTACACTAAATTTATGATTGCAAAAACGTGAACCGCAGCTTGAAGCTCAAAGTCTTCTATTTGAGCTTTGATTTGATGAATATGTCGAGATGCTTTTTTATGCATGGCGTAAAAAGGGCACCGGAACGTCTTGCAGTGGCTCATAAACCAGTGTTTTTTTTTTTTTTTTTTTTTCTTTTTTGAAATGATAGACGTTGATTAATTTGTGGGATGATGAATAGGGGGGGGGGGGGGGCTACAAAGTCATTCATAGTTAGTCTACAGACCCTACTTGACTGCTTGGGTATCTGCTTTAGAATGTAAACGACCTGAGAATGCATGAATGAATAAAGTGTTACTAACTCTATCGCGCAGCCCAAAATGGTCGTAAATTTATAGCGTCTCTTTTCTTTTAGAATAAATAGTTTTTCACTTGGTAAAACGGTAAAACAGATAGGCCTAGTTTTGATTTTTATCCAGATTAGGCTTAACATTATAGACTAGACCTGCCCTGTTCCTACAAAAGCTCTCAATAAATTTCTATCCTAAAGCTCTAGTCTTGAAATGTCCCCTCTTGTGTACAATATAGGCCTAATTTTACTGATAGAAAAATGGATGACATTTGTTAATTGAAAGAGGAAGAAATCGAAAATTGAAGTCGTTCATTTGCAATGATGATAGTTATTGAGATAGGTCTATGAGGGGTGTTAAATAAATTCGTGGAAAAGTATCGACATTTTCTATGCTATTTAGATCTAGATCTACCTTTTTTCTACAGACACATGTTTTGGATTGACCATACCAATTTTTTTACAATGCGGTGAAAGCGTTTCCGCGTTATAGATCTATTAGTCATGAATGTCAACGTCGTGTTCGAAAATGCGGTCCAAAATTCACTAAAATGCGAGCTTTAAATATGTAGGCCTACTTGCCGTTTGGACAAAGACGTTTTAAACATTTTTATCCAATGTGATCGTTCTTAAAACTTAGTGAAAACATTGAAAACCTCTTTTTCCTGTATGATAAACAGATTTAAGGTCATTTTGGTCGTTTAGTGGTCATGATTTGAAAGCACGTGTCTGCTAATTATTTATTCATTTAGTCTACACCCAGAAAAGTGCTCAACCATTACACCAGGCCATAGGCGTAGGAAGAGGGGGGGCCAGGGGGGGCTGCCCCCCCCCCCCCCAATAATTTGGAAAAGGGGCCTGGCCCCCCCCTGTGGCCCCCCATAAAACACCCATATTTCCATTTACTTGAGCGTTTGGCCCCCCCCCCCCCCCCAATATTATAAACCTTCCTACGCTACTGCAGGCATACATGTATATTCATGATATTTAGACTTCTATGACTTGGTAGGTTTTAAGTTGATGGCAGTTTTATTCCACCATAGTATAACCTGCCAGTGGCCTTACTTGTTTTGGTAATATTAGAACTCCATAGTCCATTTAATCGAACAAATTTCAATAACATATTTCAAATTTCAAAATATTTATGAAAATTAGACCTATTACCCTCTCTCAATTCATTTTATATTCCAAAGAGAACATTGAGCTTACTTTGATGATACGTTTATAACTAGGTCTAGAATACTTAGCCATTTCACAGCTCGAGAAATAAAGAGTGACGTACGACAATTCAGCCAAACAAAGCAGCACTTTTGACAGTTCATTTCATTGGCGAATGGTGAATCGCATGGTTTTTAGTAACGCCCTGTTATTTCTTATTAAGAATTCCTTAATTGGTATTCAACTAGGACAATATTGCTCGGAAAAGTCGTTTCTATTGAATTACACCTGACGAATGGATTCTCTCCTCAGGAAAGTCAGGAGTAATCCACATTTTGGGAAACCTTCCAAACACAGCAGTAAGTTCTGCCAACTTCTGGCATAAACTGATAAACTTTTGGGAACCAGCATTTTCTCCTTTTCCCTCAACGTTTTTACCGATATAATCAGTATTCGTAAGATTCATGTTGTAAACTTAATTTAATTTTTGAACTCTACCAAACGGCCAAATGTTACATAAATTTCCAATTTGAATGCTGAATTTCCAATTTGAGTCCAACACACTCCTTGGTCAGTCTTGGTTTACTCATAGTACTCCTTTTATTACGAAAGCCAATCAAGTGCCAACGGAAAAATACTCTCGAATTACCTCGACTGGGGCGAGATTTGGGCGCACCTCTGGTATACCGGGCGCAATAAATGTTGAGCTTTGTTTTAGGCTAATTTATGATGGGGGGACTGTCGACCCTACACCCCCTCCTCTTTTTCTTGACACTTTTTTCGGTTCTTTTTACCTGAATTTTGATTTTTTATCTCAAACCCTAACCCAAACCATAAGATAGGACAGGACAGAATTTGCGCCTGGTAAACCAAAGACTACCGGAGATTTGTAAGAAAGCGAGTAATAGTTGGGTATGACAAAATTTTATTCAGTCTGACAGAGTATTCAGTATTCAGTCAGACCGGATGTAAATCCGAGTCTTCTGTGATGAAAATTCGCTCTTTGATATTTGGATCCAAATATCAAAGAGTGAATTTTCATCAGAGAATACTCGGATTAACCGAATGTCTGACAAAGATTTCTGGTTCTTTTCCATGTCTGAGTGTTTTCAAATTTCAGAGTTGGGCGAGGGTTGGGAAGTAAACAGGGAAGCCGTAACTGAAGGTGTTACGTTCTACCTGAAGTATTTGGGATCCACTCTGCTAGATGAGCTTCCACTAGGTGAGAGTTATGGAGAAGGAATCAGTGCCAAGGCAGTGCAACGCATTGTTGATATGGTAAACAAACTTTCCTTTTGAATGTTTTCCATACTTGTTCTGTGAGCATTACCAGAACCAGTGGTTGTTATGGAAAAATTAAATGTTAATTGTATATTAGTCATCCAGGGCTTTCCTTCAAATATTTGGGAAGAGGCCTTGACCTGTTCATTTTGGGAAATTTTTGTGTGCTCTTCTGAACAATTGGGAAACACATTTTTAGCAATAGAGAAAGAATTAAGTTATAGTTGTTATGTTAAATTAAAGTGCTTTATTAATGAATAACTATTTGAAGGCTATATCAGTGAGAAAACAAGCAGTAAATTATACCAGTTTGATTTTCAAGAAGAAACTATTTTCTGCCGCCAGAGGGTAAAAATGAGCATTTTTAGCTCGACTTTTCGAATAAATGGAGAGCTTATACTGTCACCCAGGCGTCGGCGTTGGCGTTGCAACAAAGGTTAAAGTTTTTTCAAACATCAATAACTTCCATACTATCAAAGGGATTCAACCCAAACTTGGAATACTTATTCACCATCACACCCTCTACCTTACTACCAGGGCCCATGACCCAGGCTCCACTATATTTGGAGTTATACTAAGCAACTTAGAAATACTAAGCAACTTAGAAAGTCGAGCGGGCTGTCTTCGGACAGCTCTTGTTTCAATTGGAATGGGCCTTTAAAAATATAGGCCTCTGATAAAGAAAGAAGAAAAGCTCTATGGTCTACTTTGCTTGAAATTCATCTCAAATTGTAAACGCTATACATGTTGGAGTGAAAGATCAAAGACTTTAACTTTACTTTTAATTCTTATTTTGTAGGCTAAAACAAGCAATAAGAAACTAGCTAAGGTCGCATTAAATGTGAGCCCTAGTGGAATCAAAGTGATGGGTATGGAATCGAAAGATGTAAATTTAGATATAACTATATATAGGTGAGTGGACAATGCAGGTGTTTAATGTTATTTATTTCTAGTGAAGTCCTAGAATTGTCAGTTTGAATCCTGCATGTGCAATTGGTCTTATTGATTTTTTCTTCAGTAAATCATTTCATAGCTTTGTGATTGAATGTACTAGTATATGGATGGGTAATCTTGAGTCGAGATTATTGACGATGATATAATGTCATAATAATGATTGAAAATATACTGTGCGGTGCATGTGGGATCTAGTGATGTTTATAAACTAACTATACTAGAACAAAAAAGATACGCAACCCCAATTTTTCGCAATATTTTCGACAAAATATGTTTTTAATGGATATTGAGTACATTTTTAATATACCTGCATCCATACGCATAGATATTGTGTCATTTTTTCAGATGTCGTAAATTCATCACGTGATTCATAGTAAATTGTTAAAAACTGATTTCCCCCTGTCGTGGTTTCTAAATGACTACTATCATAACAAATTTTCTTCAAACACAAGCTAAAACATAGACCAGGAAGATGCCAAAGCGTTCATAGACTTCTCACTACCCTACGCATAGCACGGCTGTGCCAAAATCAGCGCCAGTCTGTAGTACGGATTTTGTTTGTTTGAAAAAGTCAAAATATTGTTGCAAAGCATTGATGGGGCAACAAATCGACACATTTTCGAATGTTTACGCTGTTGGCTCTCAATGGGACCACAACTGAACGAGCACGGAGCGGACATGCAAGAGATATGACGTCTGCACGGTGTATAATCACGTGACTGAGAATTTCCGGTAATCTTCGATAACTTTGTCAATACTTGACCAATTTGAATTCGGTTTGAAGCAGAGAAGGCAAGAAAATGTCAGGAATAACCTGGAAGCGTGGATTTTTGAAAAATCAACTGATGAAAAAGTTATTGAAGATAAACACAAAATTTGGTTTATCTTCAATAACTTTTTTTATAAGTTTAACGGTTTTCACGCTCATCTAATGCGTGACGGCTGTCCACCTTCTCTGCTTCAAACCTAATTCAAATCGGTCAATTTTTAACAAAGTTGTTAAAGATTTTCTGAAATTGTTGCATCACGTGATTATCCACCGTGGTCTAGGCAGAACCGTATCATCAGGTTAACGCCAGCTACGGGATAGGTTTAAGGATGCAATGGAGACCGCTAATAAATCGCATGGACTTCACAACATTCGAAAATCGGTCCAAACTGAACGAAAGAGAATGTGTTTTTCGACCTACATACACTTTTTTTGTCAAACTGTGTTGACGCCCGGTGTAAACTGGGTGTTTTCTTATTAATGGAATTTACTACAAACAAGATTTTGTGGAATTTATAAGGTGAAATGTTAATGCTTTAGATGTATTACATTTTGTTCAAATCTGATTTGTTGTCTTTGTGTAAGAAGGAATTGAAAAGGAAGTTGCGTTTCTTTTTTTGCCTCGTATATAAATATATACAGACCTATTAGTAATAGCTTGAGACGCACATGAAAAGCTTTTCCTGCAATTGTTTAGAAGTCTGTTGAAGAGACTTTATATGTTCTTTAATTTTCAAACCACGCTTACGGTAATTGATTTCAGATACAAATGAGGATCTGTTCTATTAACCCTTTCCCAAACAAAACCTGATTTTGACGCCCCTAATAGAAAAGGGTTGGGAAAACATTGAGACAAAAGAGGAAACTGCTGATAACCAGCAGTTTCTCCTTTTGCCTCAATATTTTCTGTGCAATATTTTACACTAGTAAGCAGCTTTTGAGTTGGATCACCCTGAAATTTTGCAGTTTGGGAAAGTGTTAATTATTCACTATTGATATATTTCAGAATCTCATTCTGCACAGCAGACAGAGCACATGATAAAGTCTTCGCCTTTATTGCCAGAAACTCCATCAACGAAACCATGGAATGTCACGCTTATTATTGTGCCAGACACAAAGTGGTATGTTGCTATTTATGACCTGACAAAAGCTAGTTTTAACATTCATTATATTAAAGGCTTGAGAAAACATATAGACAAAAGAAGAAAATGATGGTGTTTTAACTACGTTGATGCCTGATTAATGATTAGATCCTCAAAAATTCACTTTGGTAACCCTTACTTTCGAATTCGAGGGGACCTGGGCCACACCCCTGGATCAGTGCATGTGTAAATATTCTATTTGCAGTATTATCTACTTTTTCACCATGCAAAGACTTTAAGTTAAGAGCAGCCTAAAACTTTTATTGCTTGGATAGAGTTAGAAGTACGTAAATTTTAACCCATTACCAAACAACAAAATTTTAGCCTCTAGAGTCCAAACTCAAGGTTAGGTGTTGCAGACGACAATTTCAATTGAACAAAATTTAACATTTTTTGGTCTTTCTTGGTAGAAAACATTGTGGGAAATGAAGAAATAGCTTGTCACAAGCAATTTCTTCATTTTCCACAATGTTTTCCAAAGCCTTTGTTTTTTGGGGCGCCCAAAAGCGTCATTGTGTGGGAAAGGGTTAAACAGAAATGATAGGACAAACAAAGAGAAGATAACAAACAACCTAAAATGATTGTTTATTGACATGAGATTTTGTTGCAGGCCCAGGCAGTGACTCTGTCAGTATCTCAAGCCTTCAAACTGGCCAAGGATATATGGGAAAATTCACAAAACCAAAAGAAATTGCAACACAAGGTAAGTGTTCAAGAATATTTTTTAACCCTTTCCCAAACGCCAACATTTTAGTGTGGTTCAATTTGAAAGCTTCTGCAGACGACATAAGGAATGTTATGAAAGATAGAATTTGTGTATAAGATAGTACAGAAAATATTGAAGCAAAAGGAGAAACTGCTGGTTATCAGCAGTTTCTTCTTTTGTCTCAATGTTTTCCCAAACCATTTCTTCCTGGGACGTCAAAACCAGGTCTTGTTTGGGAAAGGATTAAATGAGAAATGATTATATAAGAAAGGAAAACCCTTTCCAAAAGATGAAACTTCAGACTGTCCTAATTTGAAAGCTGCCACAGATGGCAAAATGAATTGTGTGTAAACAGCTGTGGAAATTATGTACATAATAACAAGAACATTTTGAATGGAATTGAGAAAAAATCCAAGCCAATACATTGTAGATCAACTTTTGACAAGAAATTTACAGAAATTTTGCAAAAAGTGTAAAGTTTTGAATATTTTTGATAAATTTCAGACTAAAAATAGTGCACAAACTGACCTGGGAAAATATGATTTTATTAAAGAAAAAATTGATTCCTTGGTTTTTATATAGCTGGATAAGAAAAATAAGCAGAAGGATTTTAAAGTAAGACTGAGTAAACATACCACTAGTAGTTAAACAACACAAATTTAGATTGTTCCAATTTGAAAGATGTTGCAGACAACAATTTTAAGTTGATGAATTTTATTTAAAAAATGCAATGTTTTCCTAAGCCTCTATCTTGGGGAATGTCAAAAAGTCAATGTATGGGAATGGGTTAAGGTCCATGTAACTATTTCCCAAATGTCAATATTTTAGAATGGTGCAACTTCAAAATTTGTGTTACAATTGAAGTCAAAACAAGGGCTGAAAACCGAAGAATCACAATTTTTAGCATAGAAATACTTAACCCTTTCCCAAACAAGACCTGGTTTGACGTTCCTAACAGAAAATGCTTGGGAAAACAATGAGACAAAAGAAGAAACTGCTGATAACCAGCAGTTTCTCCTTTTGTCTCAATATTTCCTTAGCTATTTTCTACACAAATTCTATCTTTAACAACACCAATATTGTCACCTGCAGCAGCTTTTGAATAGGACCACCCTAAAATTTTGACATTTGGGAAAGCGTTAAGGAAAATTTAGAAAATGATAGTAGTCATCTTTTCCCCCATGATTTGTAGGGTCATCATTATCAGGTCTTGTTTTTGACATGTTAAATTATTGCATCTTCAATGATTTCAGAATAAGAAGAATGAGCAGAACAACTCACAGTTAACACAGAATAAACAAACCACAAGTAGTTCTATAAAAACAACCCATTCAGCACCACAAATAGACCTCTTATTAGGTGAGTAATCATTTCTGTCAGATAATCTTTTACCTATGTGGGCGAGTAGCTGGAGGCTTTGTAAGGATGTTGTAGTAGAACTGGTACGAAAAATGGCAAGAATTCTTGGTTAGGTGCTCCAGTCACCGTGATCTGACCATAACAGTTGAAAGAGGTGTTATCCCATTACTGCAGAATGAAGTTTTTTTGACTCCCTCACATTGTCAAGAAAAGACTTGGGAAAACATTGTGGAAAATGAAGAAATTGCTTATGACAAGGTATTTATCATGAATGTGATCGGGGGCATATGGTTTTACTCATGTCTGTCTGTCCGTCCGTCTGTCTGTCTGAAAACTTAACATTTGCCTGAAAACTTAACATTTCCCTTTTCACCAAAAGTATTCAACATACAAAGCTTAAATTTGGTATGTCAATGATATCTATATGTTCCATACAATATGATCTTCCTCAAGGTCATCCTTTCACCCTTATCAACCTTTTACATGAAAACTGAACATTTTAGAAAAATGGCGGTTTTGGGGGCATTTGTGTTTCACAAACACATCTTGTTATATATGAGTGTGTGAAGTTTAAAAATGTTAGCATGTGTCATTTAGAAGAAATGCGGTTTAACCTCATACTGCATTGCCAGTTTAGTTCAATGATAATTGTTTGTAAAAGGATCACAACCTATCATCAATTACAAAATGTTCACTTTGTACATCTTGGGGCATCATCCGTAGCAATGGTAATTGACGAGGGTATTGCTTGTCAGTTTCCGTTGCCACGGATGATGCCTGGGAATTTAAGAGAGTATCTCTCTTTAACCCTTTCCCAAACAAGACCTGGTTTTGACATCCCTAATAGAAAAGGCTTTGGAAAACATTGAAACACAAGAACCAGCAGTTTCTCCTTTTGTCTCAATATTTTCTATGCCATATTTTACACAAATTCAATATTATAATAGCTTCCATTTTGTCATTTGTGGCAGTTTTTGAAGTGGATCACCTTAAAATTTTGCTGTTTGGTTAAGGGTTTTCACTATTTTGTAGATTCACATCCGCGATTACCGAAGCCTGTAAGTGAAGCCAGTATTAGCCGCCCTCAACACTCTCCCTCCATTAGGAGATATATACAGTCAGCACTACTTGTTTGTTTCAATGATAATTGTGTATTTGTTCCAATAATAATTGTGTATATTTGTAGATTCACATCCTCGATTACCGAAGCCTGTAAGTGAAGCCAGTATTAGCTGCCCTCAACATTCTCCCTCCATTAGGAAATATATACAGTCAGCACTACTTGTTTGTTTCAATAATAATTGTGTATTTGTTTCTATAATGATTGTGTATATTTGTAGATTCCCATCCGCGATTACCGAAGCCTGTAAGTGAAGCCAGTATTAGCTGCCCTCAACATTCTCCCTCCATTAGGAAATATGTACAGTCTGCACTACTTGTTTGTTTCAATAATAATTGTGTATGTGTCAATAATAATTGTGTATATTTGTAGATTCACATCCTCGATTACCGAAGCCTGTAAGTGAAGCCAGTATTAGCCGCCCTCAACATTCTCCCTCCATTAGGAAATATATACAGTCAGCACTACTTGTTTGTTTCAATAATAATTGTGTATGTGTCAATAATAATTGTGTATATTTGTAGATTCACATCCTCGATTACCGAAGCCTGTAAGTGAAGCCAGTATTAGCTGCCCTCAACATTCTCCCTCCATTAGGAAATATATACAGTCAGCACTACTTGTTTGTTTCAATAATAATTATGCCCCCTTTCGAAGAAAATGGGGGTATATTGATTTGCAAGTGTCGGTCGGTCGGTCGGTCGGTCGGAAGGTCGGTCGGTTGGTCGGTCTGTCCGTAGACCAAACCTTGTCCGGAGCATAACTCGAAAAGTATGAAAGGTAGAATCATTAAACTTCGCAGGTGGATAGATCTCATCATGGAGAGGTGCAGTGCACAAGAACCGTAACTCTGCCGATCAAATTTTTGGAGTTATTGCCCTTTGTTGATTTTCAAACTTGATTCTTGTCCGGAGCATAACTCAAAAAGTTTGTTAGGTAGAATCATGAAACTTTACAGGTGGATATATCTCATTATGGAGAGGTGCAGTGCACAAGAACCGTAACTCTGCTGATCATATTTTTGGAGTTATTGCCCTTTGTTGATTTTCAAACTTGATTCTTGTCCGGAGCATAACTCAAAAAGTATGTAAGGTAGAATCATGACACTTTTCAGGTGGATAGATCTCATTATGGAGAGGTGCAGTGCACAAGAACCGTAACTCTGCTGATCATATTTTTTGAGTTATTGCCCTTTGTTGATTTTATAACTTGATTCTTGTCCGGAGCATAACTCAAAAAGTATATAAGGTAGAATCATGACACTTTACAGGTGGATAGATCTCATTATGGAGAGGTGCAGTGCACAAGAACCATAACCTTGCCGATCAACTTCTTGGAGTTATTGCCCTTTGTTGATTTTTATACTTAATTCTTAACCTTGCCTATATCTCATGTATTTTTATACATACAGACTTGATATCTCACACATAGATACCTCTTATCAACATCATTCACATTTGACCATGACCTTGGACCTTGTGACCTTGACCTTGGAGTTTGACCTACTTTAAAAAAAATTAAACCGGGCATATATCTTATGGTCTATTACACATACAGCCTTGATATTTCACACATGGACACCTCCTACCAAGACCTTTCACAATTGACCATGACCTTGGACCTTGTGACCTTGACATTGCAGTTTGACCTACATTTTAAAAACTTTAACCTGGCCGATATATCATGTCCTTTTACACATACAGTCTTGATATTTGACACATGGAAACCTCCGACTAAGACCTATCACATATGACTATGACCTTTGACCTTGTGACCCTGACCTTGGAGTTTGACCTACTTTTATAATACATTAATCTGGCCTATATTTTATGTCATTTTACACATACAGCATTGATATTTCACACATGGTCACTTCCAACCAAGACATTTCACATTTGACCATGACCTTGGACCTTGACCTTGAAGTTTGACCTACTTTTAAAAAACTTAAACTAGGCCTATATCTCATGTCCTGTTACCTATACAGTCTCAATATCTTACACATGGACACCTCCTACCAAGACCTTTCACATTTGACCATGACCTTGGACCTTGTGACCTTGACCTTGGTGTTTGACCTACTTTTATAATACATTAACCCTTTCCCAAACGGCAAAATTTTAGGGTGATCCACTTCAAAAACTGCCACAAATGACAAAATGGATGTTATTAAAGATAAAATTTGTGTAAAATATGACATAGATAATATTGAGACAAAAGGAGAAACTGCTGGTTATCAGCAGTTTCTTCTTTTGTATCAATGTTTTCCCAAGCCTTATCTATTATGGACGTCAAAACCAGGTCTTGTTTGGGAAAGGATTAACCTGGCCTATATTTCATGTCATTTTACACATATAGCCTTGATATTTCACACATGGTCACTTCCAACCAAGACCTTTAACATTTGACCATGACCTTGGACCTTGACCTTGGAGTTTGACCTACTTTTATAATACATTAACCCTTTCCCAAACGGCAAAATTTTAGGGTGATCCACTTCAAAAACTGCCACAAATGACAAAATGGATGTTATTAAAGATAAAATTTGTGTAAAATATGACATAGAAAATATTGAGACAAAAGGAGAAACTGCTGGTTATCAGCAGTTTCTTCTTTTGTATCAATGTTTTCCCAAGCCATATCTATTATGGACTTCAAAACCAGGTCTTATTTGGGAAAGGATTAACCTGGCATATATCTCATGTCCTGTTACCTATACAGCCTCAATATTTTACACATGGACACCTCCTACCAAGACCTTCAACATTTGACCATGACCTTGGCCTGTGTGACCTTGACCTTTGATTTTTACATACTTTCAGAAATCTTTAACCTAGCCTTTATCTTATGTCCTATTACACCTACAGCCTTGACATTTCACACATAGACACCCCCTACCAAGACCTTTAACATTTGACCATGACCTTGAATATTGCAACCTTGACCTTGGAGTTTGTCCTACTTTTAAAAAAACTTAAACCAGGCATATATATCATGTCCTTTTACACCTACAGCCTGGATATTTCACACATGGACACCTCCAACCAAGACCTTTCACATTTGATCATGACCTTGACCGTGGCATTTGGCCTACTTTTAAAAATTTAATCTGGCCTATATTTCATTTTACTTTTACATAGTTAGCCTTGATATTTCACACATAGACACCTCCTACCAAGACCTTTCATATTTGACCATGACCTTGGACCTTGTTAACTTGACCTTGGACTTTGACCTACATCAAATGTAGGCACTTGAAGGGGGCATATATGTTTTACAAACATCTCTTGTTGTGTATGTGTCAATAATAATTGTGTATATTTGTAGATTCCCATCCGCGATTACCGAAGCCTGTAAGTGAAGCCAGTATTAGCTGCCCTCAACATTCTCCCTCCATTAGGAAATATATACAGTCAGCACTACTTGTTTGTTTCAATGATAATTGTGTATTTGTTTCTGTAATAATGTGTATGTGTATATTTGTAGATTCACATCCTCGATTACCGAAGCCTGTAAGTGAAGCCAGTATTAGCTGCCCTCAACATTCTCCCTCCATTAGGAAATATATACAGTCAGCACTACTTGTTTGTTTCAATGATAATTGTGTATTTGTTTCAATAATAATTGTGTATATTTGTAGATTCGCATCCACGATTACCGAAGCCTGTAAGTGAAGCCAGTATTAGCCGCCCTCAACATTCTCCCTCCATTAGGAAATATATACAGTCTGCACTACTTGTTTGTTTCAATAATAATTGTGTATGTGTCAATAATAATTGTGTATATTTGTAGATTCACATCCTCGATTACCGAAGCCTGTAAGTGAAGCCAGTATTAGCCGCCCTCAACATTCTCCCTCCATTAGGAAATATATACAGTCAGCACTACTTGTTTGTTTCAATGATAATTGTGTATTTGTTTCAATAATAATTGTGTATATTTGTAGATTCGCATCCACGATTACCGAAGCCTGTAAGTGAAGCCAGTATTAGCTGCCCTCAACATTCTCCCTCCATTAGGAAATATATACAGTCAGCACTACTTATTTGTTTCAATAATAATTGTGTATTTGTTTCTATAATAATTGTGTATATTTGTAGATTCACATCCTCGATTACCGAAGCCTGTAAGTGAAGCCAGTATTAGCTGCCCTCAACATTCTCCCTCCATTAGGAAATATATACAGTCTGCACTACTTGTTTGTTTCAATAATAATTGTGTATGTGTCAATAATGATTGTGTATATTTGTAGATTCACATCCTCGATTACCGAAGCCTGTAAGTGAAGCAAGTATTTCCCACCCTCAACACTCTCCCTCCATTTGGAGATATATACAGTCAGCACTACTTGTTTGTTCAAATAATAATTGTGTATTTGTTTCTGTAATAATGTGTATGTGTATATTTGTAGATTCGCATCTGCGATTACCGAAGCCTGTAAGTGAAGCCAGTATTAGCTGCCCTCAACATTCTCCCTCCATTAGGAGAAATATACAGTCTGCACTACTTGTTTGTTCAAATGATAATTGTGTATTTGTTCAAATAATAATTGTGTATTTGTTTCTGTAATAATGTGTATGTGTATATTTGTAGATTCGCATCCACGATTACCGAAGCCTGTAAGTGAAGCAAGTATTTCCCACCCTCAACACTCTCCCTCCATTTGGAGATATATACAGTCAGCACTACTTGTTTGTTCAAATAATAATTGTGTATTTGTTTCTATAATAATTGTGTATATTTGTAGATTCCCATCCGCGATTACCGAAGCCTGTAAGTGAAGCCAGTATTAGCTGCCCTCAACATTCTCCCTCCATTAGGAAATATATACAGTCAGCACTACTTGTTTGTTTCAATAATAATTGTGTATGTGTCAATAATAATTGTGTATATTTGTAGATTCCCATCCGCGATTACCGAAGCCTGTAAGTGAAGCCAGTATTAGCTGCCCTCAACATTCTCCCTCCATTAGGAAATATATACAGTCAGCACTACTTGTTTGTTTCAATAATAATTGTGTATTTGTTTCTATAACAATTGTGTATATTTGTAGATTCACATCCTCGATTACCGAAGCCTCTAAGTGAAGCCAGTATTAGCTGCCCTCAACATTCTCCCTCCATTAGGAAATATGTACAGTCAGCACTACTTATTTGTTTCAATAATAATTGTGTATGTGTCAATAATAATTGTGTATATTTGTAGATTCACATCCTCGATTACCGAAGCCTGTAAGTGAAGCCAGTATTAGCTGCCCTCAACATTCTCCCTCCGTTAGGAGATATATACAGTCAGCACTACTTGTTTGTTTCAATGATAATTGTGTATTTGTTTCTGTAATAATGTGTATGTGTATATTTGTAGATTCACATCCTCGATTACCGAAGCCTGTAAGTGAAGCCAGTATTAGCTGCCCTCAACATTCTCCCTCCATTAGGAAATATGTACAGTCAGCACTACTTATTTGTTTCAATAATAATTGTGTATTTGTTTCTATAATAATTGTGTATATTTGTAGATTCACATCCTCGATTACCGAAGCCTGTAAGTGAAGCCAGTATTAGCCGCCCTCAACATTCTCCCTCCATTAGGAAATATATACAGTCAGCACTACTTGTTTGTTTCAATGATAATTGTGTATTTGTTTCAATAATAATTGTGTATATTTGTAGATTCCCATCCGCGATTACCGAAGCCTGTAAGTGAAGCCAGTATTAGCTGCCCTCAACATTCTCCCTCCATTAGGAAATATATACAGTCTGCACTACTTGTTTGTTTCAATAATAATTGTGTATGTGTCAATAATAATTGTGTATATTTGTAGATTCACATCCTCGATTACCGAAGCCTGTAAGTGAAGCCAGTATTAGCTGCCCTCAACATTCTCCCTCCATTAGGAGATATATACAGTCAGCACTACTTGTTTGTTTCAATAATAATTGTGTATGTGTCAATAATAATTGTGTATATTTGTAGATTCACATCCTCGATTACCGAAGCCTGTAAGTGAAGCCAGTATTAGCCGCCCTCAACATTCTCCCTCCATTAGGAAATATATACAGTCAGCACTACTTGTTTGTTTCAATAATAATTGTGTATGTGTCAATAATAATTGTGTATATTTGTAGATTCACATCCTCGATTACCGAAGCCTGTAAGTGAAGCCAGTATTAGCTGCCCTCAACATTCTCCCTCCATTAGGAAATATATACAGTCAGCACTACTTGTTTGTTTCAATAATAATTGTGTATGTGTCAATAATAATTGTGTATATTTGTAGATTCACATCCTCGATTACCGAAGCCTGTAAGTGAAGCCAGTATTAGCTGCCCTCAACATTCTCCCTCCATTAGGAGATATATACAGTCAGCACTACTTGTTTGTTTCAATGATAATTGTGTATTTGTTTCTGTAATAATGTGTATGTGTATATTTGTAGATTCACATCCTCGATTACCGAAGCCTGTAAGTGAAGCCAGTATTAGCTGCCCTCAACATTCTCCCTCCATTAGGAAATATATACAGTCAGCACTACTTGTTTGTTTCAATAATAATTGTGTATGTGTCAATAATAATTGTGTATATTTGTAGATTCACATCCTCGATTACCGAAGCCTGTAAGTGAAGCCAGTATTAGCTGCCCTCAACATTCTCCCTCCATTAGGAAATATATACAGTCAGCACTACTTGTTTGTTTCAATAATAATTGTGTATGTGTCAATAATAATTGTGTATATTTGTAGATTCACATCCTCGATTACCGAAGCCTGTAAGTGAAGCCAGTATTAGCTGCCCTCAACATTCTCCCTCCATTAGGAAATATATACAGTCAGCACTACTTGTTTGTTTCAATAATAATTGTGTATTTGTTTCAATAATGATTGTGTATATTTGTAGATTCCCATCCGCGATTACCGAAGCCTGTAAGTGAAGCCAGTATTAGCTGCCCTCAACATTCTCCCTCCATTAGGAAATATATACAGTCAGCACTACTTGTTTGTTTCAATGATAATTGTGTATTTGTTTCTGTAATAATGTGTATGTGTATATTTGTAGATTCACATCCTCGATTACCGAAGCCTGTAAGTGAAGCCAGTATTAGCCGCCCTCAACATTCTCCCTCCATTAGGAAATATATACAGTCAGCACTACTTGTTTGTTTCAATAATAATTGTGTATTTGTTTCAATAATAATTGTGTATATTTGTAGATTCGCATCCACGATTACCGAAGCCTGTAAGTGAAGCCAGTATTAGCTGCCCTCAACATTCTCCCTCCATTAGGAAATATATACAGTCAGCACTACTTGTTTGTTTCAATGATAATTGTGTATGTGTCAATAATAATTGTGTATATTTGTAGATTCACATCCTCGATTACCGAAGCCTGTAAGTGAAGCCAGTATTAGCTGCCCTCAACATTCTCCCTCCATTAGGAAATATATACAGTCAGCACTACTTGTTTGTTTCAATAATAATTGTGTATGTGTCAATAATAATTGTGTATATTTGTAGATTCACATCCTCGATTACCGAAGCCTGTAAGTGAAGCCAGTATTAGCTGCCCTCAACATTCTCCCTCCATTAGGAAATATATACAGTCAGCACTACTTGTTTGTTTCAATAATAATTGTGTATTTGTTTCAATAATGATTGTGTATATTTGTAGATTCCCATCCGCGATTACCGAAGCCTGTAAGTGAAGCCAGTATTAGCTGCCCTCAACATTCTCCCTCCATTAGGAGATATATACAGTCTGCACTACTTGTTTGTTTCAATGATAATTGTGTATTTGTTTCAATAATAATTGTGTATATTTGTAGATTCGCATCCGCGATTACCGAAGCCTGTAAGTGAAGCCAGTTTTAGCCGCCCTCAACATTCTCCCTCCTTTAGGAGAAATATACAGTCGGCAATACTTGTTTGTTCAAATAATAATTATGTATTTGTTTCAATAATAATTGTGTATATTTGTAGATTCGCATCTGCGATTACCGAAGCCTGTAAGTGAAGCCAGTTTTAGCCGCCCTCAACATTCTCCCTCCATTAGGAGATATATACAGTCTGCACTACTTGTTTGTTTCAATGATAATTGTGTATTTGTTTCAATAATAATTGTGTATATTTGTAGATTCGCATCCGCGATTACCGAAGCCTGTAAGTGAAGCCAGTATTAGCTGCCCTCAACATTCTCCCTCCATTAGGAGAAATATACAGTCTGCACTACTTGTTTGTTCAAATAATAATTGTGTATTTGTTCAAATAATAATTATGTATTTGTTTCTGTAATAATGTGTATGTGTATATTTGTAGATTCGCATCCGCGATTACCGAAGCCTGTAAGTGAAGCCAGTATTAGCTGCCCTCAACATTCTCCCTCCATTAGGAAATATATACAGTCAGCACTACTTGTTTGTTTCAATGATAATTGTGTATTTGTTCCAATAATAATTGTGTATATTTGTAGATTCGCATCCGCGATTACCAAAGCCTGTAAGTGAAGCCAGTATTAGCTGCCCTCAACATTCTCCCTCCATTAGGAGATATATACAGTCAGCACTACTTGTTTGTTTCAATGATAATTGTGTATTTGTTCCAATAATAATTGTGTATATTTGTAGATTCCCATCCGCGATTACCGAAGCCTGTAAGTGAAGCCAGTATTAGCCGCCCTCAACATTCTCCCTCCATTAGGAAATATATACAGTCAGCACTACTTGTTTGTTTCAATGATAATTGTGTATTTGTTCCAATAATAATTGTGTATATTTGTAGATTCGCATCCGCGATTACCAAAGCCTGTAAGTGAAGCCAGTATTAGCTGCCCTCAACATTCTCCCTCCATTAGGAGATATATACAGTCAGCACTACTTGTTTGTTTCAATGATAATTGTGTATTTGTTCCAATAATAATTGTGTATATTTGTAGATTCGCATCCGCGATTACCAAAGCCTGTAAGTGAAGCCAGTATTAGCTGCCCTCAACATTCTCCCTCCATTAGGAAATATATACAGTCAGCACTACTTGTTTGTTTCAATGATAATTGTGTATTTGTTCCAATAATAATTGTGTATATTTGTAGATTCGCATCCGCGATTACCAAAGCCTGTAAGTGAAGCCAGTATTAGCTGCCCTCAACATTCTCCCTCCATTAGGAGATATATACAGTCAGCACTACTTGTTTGTTTCAATGATAATTGTGTATTTGTTCCAATAATAATTGTGTATATTTGTAGATTCCCATCCGCGATTACCAAAGCCTGTAAGTGAAGCCAGTATTAGCCGCCCTCAACATTTTCCCTCCATTAGGAAATATATACAGTCAGCACTACTTGTTTGTTTCAATGATAATTGTGTATTTGTTCCAATAATAATTGTGTATATTTGTAGATTCACATCCGCGATTACCAAAGCCTGTAAGTGAAGCCAGTATTAGCTGCCCTCAACATTCTCCCTCCATTAGGAAATATATACAGTCAGCACTACTTGTTTGTTTCAATGATAATTGTGTATTTGTTCCAATAATAATTGTGTATATTTGTAGATTCACATCCGCGATTACCAAAGCCTGTAAGTGAAGCCAGTATTAGCTGCCCTCAACATTCTCCCTCCATTAGGAAATATATACAGTTAGCACTACTTGTTTGTTTCAATAATAATTGTGTATGTGTCAATAATAATTGTGTATATTTGTAGATTCGCATCCGCGATTACCGAAGCCTGTAAGTGAAGCCAGTATTAGCTGCCCTCAACATTCTCCCTCCATTAGGAAATATATACAGTCAGCACTACTTGTTTGTTTCAATAATAATTGTGTATGTGTCAATAATAATTGTGTATATTTGTAGATTCCCATCCGCGATTACCGAAGCCTGTAAGTGAAGCCAGTATTAGCTGCCCTCAACATTCTCCCTCCATTAGGAGATATATACAGTCTGCACTACTGATTTGTTCCAATGATAATTGCTTGTTTGTTCCAATAATAATTGTGTATATTTGTAGATTCGCATCCGCGATTACCGAAGCCTGTAAGTGAAGCCAGTATTAGCCGCCCTCAACATTCTCCCTCCAGACTGGATACGTCTAGTCCTACAGTCAGTTCTGGTAGTCCACAACACAGACATGGATGGGTAAGGCAGATTACCAGAGGGCAAAAATTTAGACATGTCCAAATTCATAGATGTTGCAGACGACATGATAAATTATGAAATTATCCATCATTTATCCATCATTTGGTAGTCAAGCAATTTCTTCATTTCCCACACTGTTTTCTACACAGAAAGACCGAAAGTTGTTAAATTTCATTCACAATTGTCGTCTGCAACATCTTTGAATTTGGACAAGTCCAAAATTTTACCGCCTGGTAATGGGATAATGGTCTTATTTTAGAGGTGAAATATCAGACATTACACTGAGAATCCCTTTGATGTGAGTTATTGATTATACAAAATCGAACATCTTTCGCATTCAGATTCCATATTTCCAACATTTTCCGTATTGAGGCTTTAAGCAATTGACCAAACGCCAATTGATAGATCGCTCCGCCCAATGTAGAATCTAAGGCACACAATGTGGGCATTGGCATGTCGATTGTTTTGATTGTCAGTCGATAAATGGATACAATATGTGACATTTTTCTGATCGTCCATGGGCTTATCGATGGTTTTGATTGACAAGCCAGTGTTTGGTCAATTGGCTGTCCTGGCTGTCCTACCGGAAAACATGTGTTATTGTTGGATAGCCTCCAACGTCGGTGTTAATGCAAAACCTTGTAACTCCAGCTTCATTAAAGCTGGCGATATATGAGGTTTTACATTAACACCGACATTATATTTTTTCAAACGCCAACTTTATGATGGCATTTTTTCCTGTTTCAGCAAACATTTGATGATGATAGTCCCCAGCCTGTGAGCTTTAACTTAGATACCAGTAGCGAAAACCTAGATGATGGATTCTCACAGTAAGTCTACCTATTAACCCATTAACAGACGGCAAAATTTTTTACTATTCCAATTTGAAACATGTTGTAGACGGCAATCTCAAATTGATGAATTTTTTAAAATCTTTCCATTTTGGGTTAGAAAACATTGTGGAAAATGAAGAAATTGCTTGTAACAAGTAATTTCTTCATTTTCCACAATGTTTTCCCAACTATTCTTCTTGGTGGGCTTCAAAAAGCATCACTGTGTGGGAATTCGTTACAATGACTCATTTTGTTCTTAAATCATCTGCCTTTCAATTGAAAAAAATGCCTAATTTCACCTACAAGCCTGTCTCGAGTGTTTTTGCGCAGCTCTGCTAAGCTCTTGTTCACACATGCCATTTGTCCAGAGCATATCTCTCATCAGGAAGTAGTAGAGCTATGCTAATGAAATTTGATTCATGGATAGATCTGCTGTCGCCTACTGCAATGTAACAGGGTTTATCATAAGATGGTCTTCTGCTATTGCTATTTTATAAATTTCATTACAATCTGACTGCATTACAATATTCTGTACTGTGTTTATTTTTAGATTGGCGGAAAACCGAGTGAAAAACCCTGCTTCCAAAGCTGACATGTTTGCTGAATTTTCTACGGACCTTCAACAGGAGGACCTTGATGAAAGTGTTCAAGATTACATGGACGGAACAAAGTCCCTCGAAGCCTTCTCTAAAACACGATCAATGGAGGACTTACTCAATATATAGGGTGCTTTAAATTGCCTGGTGTATAATAGGTACTTTGACCCTTTCCAAAACAAGACCTGGTTTTGACGTCCCTAATAGAAAATACTCTATGAAAACATTGAGTGAAAAGAAGAAAATTCTGATGATCATCATTTTATCCTTTTTCCTCAATATTTTCTAAGCTACATAGTCCATAATCCAAACTGTATCAACATCCATCTTGTCATTTGCATCAGCTTTCAAATTGGACTACACTAGAATTTAGCTGTTTAGGAAAGGGTTAAATTGCCTGATGTATTATAGGTGTAGGGTAGAGTAATTGTTCTGTTTACAAAGTAACAGAAAACAGATTATTTCAAAACTTGAGTCTTTAATGCTATTGTATTCACCCTTTCCCAAACAAGACCTGGTTTTGACGTTCCTAATAGAATTGACTTGGAAAACATTGAAGCAAAATGTTTTTTGAGATATATTACCCACAAATTTTACCACTTGGTTACTATTACACACAATTTTTGTGCATTAAGCAATATTATTATATTTCCAGCTCCTTTCAATTTGGAACTGTACAATTTTGTTGATGTTTTGGAAAGGCTTTAAATTAGAATTAGATGATCTGAACATTTTAGTTAAACAGAAAACTAAACTGTTTATTCTACTCAATATATAGGGTGCTAAGTGGGGCATTTCATTTCTGCTGTATTACTGATAGAGTGTAGAATGAATGAATATGTTTACCTGAAAAAAGTAATGTAGAATTGCTATTATCGAAAACCATGAATGTCAATGTATATAGTTGCTTTTCTTCAAAAATGTTGTAACAGCAGCTTGTTTTAAGCGGGATTTAAAAGGTTTTTGAAGAAAAGCGATGATATATTTAAGGGTACCTGATTAGAATCTTGGCAGATCCAGGATCAGCCTGGGCAGATTATATTACCTACATAGGGTTTGATGAACAATAAATGAGATTTTGCATTTTGAAAAGTCAAAAACCTCCTATCTGTAGCATTGCAATATTTATTTTGATTTTCTGTATAATTATGTTATGTTACTATCACAGTTTGTAAATGGATTCATTGTTGGTAAAAGGATATGTTCCTGGTAACCAGTATTTTGTGTTCTCTCTAGATTTATTTATTTTTAAAGTCTATAAGAGATTTTTGCTGAAATCATCATCCATTATATTCAATAGATGTACAGTGGTCCAACGCTAATCTGATATTGATAAACAAACCGTTAACCTATAAAACATGTTATTATAGAGACGCATGTGCAACTCGTCTTGTCAATATTACATAATAATCCTGATTATCATAGATATGACTTTGTTTCGACCAGTATAACCTTCAATTAGTAAATGGGCATGGTCTTTATTGTTTGACGGCAACCAGAATATCGTTTGACCCCTATATATTTCATTTCATTTTGTCTTTAACCATTTCCCAGGTTGGCCAATAGAAGCTCTCATCTTATGCAAATGTAAACGTACATCAGGCCTCGTTGGCTTTATATACAGACAACAAAAGTTTGGTTCCATTTTGAAAGCTGCTGAATTTGATATTGAACGACCCTAAATTTTTTGTTGTTTGGGAAAGAGTTAATGACATTTTTATGTAGTATTACTCAATGGCATTAATTATGTATGAAATCAGAATACATGTACATGTTTATACATACTGTAAAAGTCTTTATTTTCGCGAGCTCAACATTTCGCGATTTTGCTGTCTCGGATATATTCACGATTTTATAAATTTGCGGGTGGCTGATATAAAGATCGTGTGTTTCGGTCATTTTCCTGAAATCTTTGGTTCGTTAATTTCCGTACAGGTCTGTTTAAATTTGATAAATACATGAGTGATGTTTGTGTGAAATATCTTTCACACCTCTATTTAATTTATACCTGTCTTCGCACCTTTGTTCACTTAACACCTGTTTAAAGGATAATCAATAAATATTGTTCCTATATGATAATCGGTTTTCAAATGTATAAAACGTCGTAACTCCTTTGTGTTTAAGTAAGACTTACATTGATTACTTATATGCAAAAAGCAACTCTTTTTTTAAAATATTTTTCTTATCGTGACAAAGTCAAAAGAAGTCCGATATATAGCTTTAATTGGTATACATTAAATATGAGCAATTATTATAATAACCGATTTCGATGTACTAGCAACAACAAAAACATGTATGATTTCGGAAGGTCCCGATATTCGGCTAACAATCGGTAATCTCTGGCACTCTGCAGACTATTATATTCACGAGAATGATGAATTCGCTGGATAACCCATTCGCGAAAATTAGCGAAAATATTGTCTTCGTGAATAAGTAGACTTTTACAGTATGTGACCTATGGCGCTAAAAGGGACCTTATCGGATGTGTGAAAAATATCGACCCTAGTCAGTCTGCGCATTCCATGCAGCCAGACTAGGGCCGACACTTTTCACTTTATGTAATTTTCTAAATCCAGAATGTTTTCCCTATCTTACCATATGTTCATTTTTCTCATACGGGATCTGGTTGACCTGTGCTGGGTCTGACAAGTTTGTCAAATTTGGATTTTAGGAGATCGGATAAGGTCCCTTTTAGTGTGACTGGTCACATATTCATATTTATTGTTTACCAATGGAGGATATTATGTTCATCATAGGTTTCTAATTCTGCTGAAGAAAAACTGTATAATTATAATCCTTTCCCTGAGAGCCATACTTTCAATTTCAAAGCTGCAGCAAATTGCTGTTTGTAAAGATAGGCAAGTAGTGTAGCACACAAATATTGAGGCAAAAGGATAAAATCCTGATTATCTACATTTCACTTTTAAGTCTCAATGTTTCCCAAGCCTTTTCTATTAGGGACATCTAAACCAGGTTTTGTTTGGGAAAGCATTAAAATTAAATAGATGTTACTGAAATTTGAAATGTTTGTATTTTGAAAATGATATACATCTATCACACACCTAGAGAAACCTATGACATGGAATTTCTTCTTTGTCTTGGCAAGACAATTTATTATTTAACCCTTTCCCAAATGACAAAAATTTAGGGTGATCCACTTAAAAATCTGCCACAATTGACAAAATGGAAGTTATTATTATATGATTTGTGTTAAATAAGGCATAGAAAATATTGAGACAAAAGGAGAAACTGCTGGCTATCAGCAGTTTCTTATTTTGTCTCAATGTTCTCCCAAGCCATTTCTATAAGGGGTGTGAAAACCAGTTCTTGTTTGGGAAAGGGTTAAGAGTTTTGAATCAAAATTTTTCTGTCAAATTTTCTAAATGATATGCTTTATACACAAAGATTTGTAACAACATTATCACTAGCCGTAATTATTCAATAAGCGCCTATATTCAAATAAACACCCATGTCATAAATCTCTTCCAAAATCCTTTTCTCAGTGCTTATGATAATACTTGAAATTTCTCTTGCTAACAGTGATTTTTTTTCTTAAAAAAAAAACGGTCGTTATTGGGCCCCTTCCCCCTCTCTGAGGAATATACTTTTTCCCCCATTTCAGAGAAATTTTCCCCTCCTGGAACTAGATTTTTTTGTTGCAAAGAAAAATCCAAATCATATTTACCGGTACATTCTAGGCATCTCTAACAGTTCTAATGGTTGTTTAAATGTCCCATTATGAGATACAAGCAAGTTAAATGCATTTATAAAGCTGTATTTGAGAGTATAAGCATGTATTGAAATTTCCCCTTTTTGGGCCTTCACGCGCAAATTTTCCCCCAACTATGAGCCCTGACCGCCTTCCCCCCAAATTAAAAATAAACACTGGCTAAATCCATAATTTGACAGTGCAATTTTGACTATCAAAAATAAATCCAAATACCTCTAATAATTACACACCCGACTTTTCCATTAACCTTGTTTCCTGTAAAACATCCAGGCGCTCATTAGAATAATTATGGAATTCAATCATGGCAAATCTGGGAGTATGTAATTGTGATTCTCTTGTCAGATGGCATCACTAACAGAATGATCTTTTGAGCAACATCAGATTGTCGGGTCGAGGGTTAATTCTGTATTATCAAGTTTCGTTTGAGCATGTTAAATGATTGATCATGTTAATTATGTTATATTTCGATTCTTATTTTAGATCATGTTTTGGTGCATTTAATGTATTCTTTTTATACTTTTCAACATTAAATTCATATAAACATTAATTTCTTTGTTTGTAACTTTGTATCCATTAATTAAACTAGAACTGTCGCAAAGCGGACAAATACCCCCCACTAGCGCCTTGTCACTGAAAAAAGTGCTATAGGTCAAAAGATTCTTTAGTTGGAGCATGGAAACAGATTTTAAACAAAGTCTAATTGTGACCTTGACTTTGACCTTCGTGACCCAAAAACAATAGGGCACATCCTTGGGTCATGGGCAACAACTGTGTAAAGTTTCATGATCCAAGGTCAACCGGTTCATGACTTAGAGCACGGAAACGGATTTTAAACAAAGTCCGATTGTGACATTGACCTTTGACCTTCGTGACCCAAAAACTATAGAGCACCTCCTTGGGTCATGGGCAACAACTGTGTAAAGTTTCATGATCCTAGGTCAACCAGTTCATGATTTAGAGCACGGAAACAGATTTTAAACAAAGTCTGATTGTGACCTTGACCTTTGACCTTTGTGACCCAAAAACGATAGGGCACCTCCTTGGGTCATGGGCAACAACTGTGTAAAGTTTCATGATTCTAGGTCAACCGGTTCATGACTTAGAGCACGGAAACAGATTTTAAACAAAGTCCGATTGTGACCTTGACCTTTGACCTTCGTGACCCAAAAACGATAGGGCACCTCCTTGGGTTATGGGCAACAACTGTGTAAAGTTTCATGATCCTAGGTCAACCAGTTCATGACTTAGAGCACGGAAACGGATTTTAAACAAAGTCCGATTGTGACCTTGACCTTTGACCTTTGTGACCCAAAAACAATAGGGCACCTCCTTGGGTCATGGGCAACAACTGTGTAAAGTTTCATGATCCTAGGTCAACCGGTTCATGACTTAGAGCACGGAAACGGATTTTAAACAAAGTCCGATTGTGACCTTGACCTTTGACCTTTGTGACCCAAAAACAATAGGGCACCTCCTTGGGTCATGGGCAACAACTGTGTAAAGTTTCATGATCCTAGGTCAACCGGTTCATGACTTAGAGCACGGAAACAGATTTTAAACAAAGTCCGATTGTGACCTTGACCTTTGACCTTCGTGACCCAAAAACAATAGGGCACCTCCTTGGGTCAAGGGCAACAACTGTGTAAAGTTTCATGATCCTAGGTCAACCGGTTCATGACTTAGAGCACGGAAACGAAAAAGTCTACGGACGGACGGACGGACGGATGGACGGACAGACGGACGGACGGACGGACGGACAGACAGACAGACATGGTGAAACCAATATACCCCCCTCTACTTCGTAGGTGGGGGGTATAATAAAGTTCAATGGTATAGTCCAGCAACATTAACCCGAGACATCTGCATATGTAACGATCCCTTTTCGGTAATGTTTTGTTAAGAAGCTCAACTAATGGATTTTGCACTCGAAAATTAAGTTGTCCCAGGTTAATTTTGGTGGAGTATAACCTTTAAATGAATCCTTTTGCATTTAAGATTAGTTTAGACATACCTTATTGGGAATGCTTGGAAAGCATTGTGGCAAAAGAGTTTTCTCCTTTTGCCTCAACACTTGGTAAAAAAAATTATCTGTAGCAACATCCATTTTGTCATCTGCAGCAGTTTTCATTGGAAAGTGTAAAGTTTTGGCGTTAACGAAAGGATGAAAATGATGACCCTTTTCCGTAAGAGCTTTGCTTTAGTTTGGGACATAAAACACAGTCCAATTAATCAATTTTAAAGTAATGGCAGGATTTGTAATGTGATCCCAGGAGTGTCCTGGTTAATCTTTCGAATGATACTCTGCCCGTTAAATTAAAATGATGACAACATTTTAGACTTATCCATATCTAGAGTTTTTACAGAAAACAAGATGGATGTGAGGAAAAATAAAACTAGAACTATCACAGGATGTGACTTGATACAAGCTTTCACTACAAAATAGGGCAATAAGTGCACCAAGTTTAAAGTTGCTAGCACTTGGTTTAGAAGATATGGTCCAGACAAAAATAAAAGGGTACAAACAACAAAGGGGGTTAATTGTAAGAGTTGGCATGGCATAGTAACGGTTCTTGTACATGACACTTCTGCACAACGGGACCTATAAGTGTACCAAGTTTGAAGTTGCCAGCACTTATGGTTTAGAAGATATGGTCCGGACAAAAATGCAAGGGAAAAACAACAAAGGGCAATAACTCAAGAATAGGGCATGGTAAAGTAACAGTTCTTTCACATGACACTTCCCCAAAATGAGATCTATAAGTGTACCAAGTTTGAAGTTACTAGCACTAATGGTTAAGAAGATATGTTCTGGAGACAAATCCAAGGGTAAAAACAACAAAGGGCAATCACTGAAATTGAAGGCATGGCAGAGTAACGGTTCTTGTACATGACACTTCCCCACAATGAGATCTATAAGTGTACAAAGTTTGAAGTTGCTAGCACTTATGGTTTAGAAGATATGGTCTGGACAAAACTGCAATGGTACATACAACAAAGGGTAATAACTCAACAAGAGCAAGGCTGGGCGTGGCATTATACGCCTGAAGCTCAGAAATAAATGGGTGATGTTTTGAACTTTTTATTAGCTCACCTGAGCACGAAGTGCTCAAGGTGAGCTATTGTGGTCACTTTTTGTCCGTCGTCCGTCTGTCTGTCCGTCTGTCTGTCCGTCCGTTCACAATTTCGTGTTTACACTCTAGCATCTACAAATATAGGCCAATCTTGACCAAACTTGGTCAAAACATGTATGGCCATAAGATCTCGGATGAGTTCGATTATGGGTCAGATCGAACTAAAAAGTCAGGAGTTATCTGCCCTTGAATGCGAAAAATACCTAGTTTTGACATTGTTTACACTCTAGCATCTACAATTATTGATCAATCAAGACAAATCTAGGACATAAAGTTGCAGACCATAATATCCCGGATGAGTTCGATTTTTAGTCTGATCTGATTAGAAAGCCGAGAGTTACTTGCCCTTGAATTGGACCAAATTGTCATTTTCGGCTGTTTTCGACCTTGTTTACACTCTAGAATCTACAGTTATTAATCAATCAAGCCAAAACTTGGACAAAATATTGGGGATCATAAGATCTGGGATGAGTTAGATTTTCAGTATTATCTGATCAGAAAGTCGAGAGTTATCAGCCCTTGAATTTGACAAAATTGCCGTTTTTGACTGTTTTCGACCTTATTTATACTCTAGAATCAACAATTTTTGACCAATCAAGACAAAACTTGGACACAAGGTTGGAGACCATAAGATCTCAAATGAGTTTGATTTTCAGTCTGATCTGACCAGAAAGATGAGAGTTATGTGCCCTTGAATTCGATAAAATTGCCGTTTTTGGCTGTTTTTGACATTGTTTACACTCTAGAATCTACAATTATTTATCAATTGAGACAAAACTTGAAAGCAATGTATGAAACTATAAGATCTTGAATGAGATTTATTTTCAGTCCGATCTGATCAAAAAGCCGAGTGTTATGTGCCCTTGAATTTGACAAAATTACTGTTTTCGACTGTTTTCGACCTTGTTTACACTCTAGAATCTACAATTATTGACCAATCAAGACAAATCTTGGACACAATGTTGGGTATCATAAGATGTCGGATGAGTTTTATTTTCTGCCTGATTTGACTAGAAAGTCGAGATTTATGTGCCCTTGAATGTGATCAAAATTGCCATTTTTGGCTGTTTTCGACCTTGTTTATACTCTAGAATCTACAATTATTGATCAATCAAGACAAAACTTGGACCAAAATGTTGGGGATCACAAGATCTGGGATGAGTCTGTTTTTCAGTCTGATCCGATCAAAAAGTCGAGAGTTATGTGCCCTTGAATTTGACAAAATCGCTGTTTTCGGCTGTTTTCGACCTTGTTTATACTCCAGAATCTACAATTATTTATCAAACAAGACAAATCTTGGACAATGTTGGGCACCATAAGATCGTGGATGAGTTTTCACAACGTTATTGACCATAAGTTCGTTTTCAGTCTTAAAGTCATACATATTTATTGAATTGAACAAAAGTGTTGCTCATATCATTTTGGTTCAGGTGAGCGATATAGGACCATCATGGTCCTCTTGTTGATCCTTAGGATGTATTTTCTAGCACACACTATAGTATATTGTATTTATTATGATGATAGTGTTTGTTTTGTTTTGTTTTCCTATTTGTCTTTGGGAATGCGCTCTGCACATCCTAGCTATGAGATCTATACACCTGTGAAGTTTCAAGACCATAGGTCTTATAGTTTCAAAGTTATGGACGGTTTAATATGGACTGGACACAAATTTGCTAACTGAATCAAACAAAATCAAACAAAGGGCAATAACTCAAAAATTACAAATGGTAGAGTTGTGGTTCTTGCGCTCTGCACACCCTAGCTATGAGATCTATACACTTGTGAAGTTTCAAGACTATAGGCCGTATAATTTCAAAGTTATGAACCGTACACGAATTTGCTAACTGAATCAAACAAAGGGCAATAACTAAAAAATACAAATGGTAGAGTTGTGGTTCTTGCGCTCTGCACACCCTAGCTATGAGATCTATACACCTGTGAAGTTTCAAGACCATAGGCCTTATAGTTTCAAAGTTATGGACCGGACACGAATTTGCTAACTGAATCAAACAAAATAAAACTAAGGGCAATAACTCATAAATTATAAATGATAGAGTTGTTGTTCTTGCGCTCTGCACACCCTAGCTATGAGATCTATACACCTGTGAAGTTTCAAGACCATAGGCCTTATAGTCTCAAAGTTATGGACCGGACACGAATTTGCTAACTGAATCAAACAAAGGGCAATAACTCAAACATTACAAATGGTAGAGTTGTGGTTCTTGTGCTATGCACACCCTAGCTATGAGAACTATACACCTGTGAAGTTTCAACACTATAGGCCTTATAGTTTAAAAGTTATGGACCGGACATGAATTTGCTAACAGACGGACAGGCAGACGATAACATAATACGACCCTTCGGGTGTATAAAAAGTGGGCATGGCAGAGTAACAGTTATTGCACATGATACTTCCCCACAATGAGATCTATAAGTGTACAAAGTTTTAAGTTGCTAGCACTTATGGTTTAGAAGATATGGTCCCGACAAAAATATAAGGATACAAACAACAAAGGGCAATTATAACCCAATAACCCATTACCAAACGACAAAATTTTAGGGTGATCCACATCAAAAACTGCCACAAATGACAAAATGAATGTTATTAAAGATAGAATTTGTGTAAAATATGGCACAGAAAATATTGAGACAAAAGGAGAAAATGCTGGTTATCAGCAGTTTCTTTTGTTTCAATGTATTCCCAATCCCTTTCTATTAGGACCGTTAAAACCAGGTCTTGTTTGGGTAAGGGATAAGTGGGCGTGGCAGAGTAATGGTTATTGTACATGAGACTTCTCCACAATGAGATCTATAAGTGTAAAGAGTTTGCCAGCACTTATGGTTTAGAAAATGTGGTTCGGACAAAAAAGTAAGGGTACAAACAACAAAGGGCAATAACTCAAGAAGTGGGCATGGCAGAGTAACAGTTATTGTACATGTGACTTCCCCACAATGAGATCTATAAGTGTACCAAGTTTGAAGTTAGTTGCATATATTGTTTAGAAGATATGCTCTGGAAAAGTATTTTGTCCATGGACAGACAGACAGACATACAGACATACATACAGACAGACAGACAAGTTGATTCCAGTATACCCCCTAAATGATTCGTTTTGCGGGGGTATAATAAAACATTCGTTTTGCGGGGTGGGGTATAATAAAACATTCGTTTTGCAGGGGTGTAATAAAACATTTGTTTTGCCGGGGTATAATAAATGTCCACTTCTGCACAGAAAATATAGACATTTTCCTACAATATTTTCCAAATGTACACATCTCTTCTATGAACGTACAAGGTCCTGTTTGGTGGCAGCTAAACCCATTCCATAATGGCAAAGTTTTAGACTGATCCAAATTCAAAGATGCTGCAGACAACAACTTTACATTTTTTGGTTGTTCTTGGTAAAAAACTCTGAGGGAAAGGTAGAAATTGCTCGTCATAATGTTTTCCAAAGCCTTTATTTTACTTGGCGTCAAAAGGCATCATTGTGTGGAAATGGGTTAAATCATGACAAAATTCAGACAGGATATTACTGATGTAGGGGGACGACCCCATATCTCATGATTAAGTCTGCTATGCTACCAAGTTACCAACAGTGATATGGCCCCACAAAGGCGGATCTAGAGGGGGTCAGGGGGTCCTGACCCACCCGGCATTGACCGAAAATTAAATTTTGACTTTATAACTTAAGTGTAATGTTACATATTGCTGCTTTTCAATGAAAACGAGGTTTTCGTTGAAAAGCTACATTATTTAACACATTTTAAGCTATCATTTGGGCTTCTGGGCCCCCGGAAAAAAATCCTGGATCTGCCCTTGCCCTCAGCTCGACATTATGGCTCCAGCTCGACAGATTTCATTTTATTGGGGTTTTACGCCGTTTTCAACTTCTTTGGTCATATCACGGCCGCTTGAGCACCTAACCGTGGGTTCCTGGTATTTCTCGCACCAGTACAACCAAAATATTCAAACCGAGCCTCCAGCTGCTCTCTCACATACATGATTCACACCCATTGGTTGAGAGACAAATGACTTTTGTCATAGGTCAGAATGGATACTGGCCGAGCCGGGGTTCGAACTCGAGACCCCTAGCTCGACAGACAAATGGATGGACATAAAGATAATTATACAAGTATATTGTGAAACCTATATAATAACCTCACACCTAACAGATGGGGGAATATGATAAGCAACTGCAATATTAGTTCATATGAATTTAATTCATAAGTACATAACATATTAATAAGATTTGTACTTTAATGTTGGTACAACAGAGGGTCAGATTTCAAACATTTCGTGCCAAAACCTGTTTCAAAAATCAAAGTTTTTCAAAACTGATAACTCTTGCAGGCAACCATTTTGTCAAAAAGAACTAATGGGCTGTTTACTCATGAAATAATAACAAGTTTAGCGGTCTTTATTGCCAACAAGGTGTCAAACTGTCACAAGATACGCCCGTAACACTGCTTTATGTAGACAGGGGGAGCAGGTTGGTAAAAGTTTCATGGTCCTAGCTATTATACTTTTCGAGATATGCCCTGGACAAAAATGAAGTATGAAAAATAACAAAGGGCAATAACTCAAAGAATTGGCCAGGTAGAATTATGGTTCTTTTGCAATGCACTTCCCTTTGATGAGATCTATACACCCATGAAGTTTCATGATCCTAGCTATTTCACTTTTAGAGATATACTCCGGACAAGATTCTAGTATGAAACAAAAAAGGACAATAACTCAAAAATTGGTCAGGTAGAGTTATGGTTATTGTGCACTGCACTCCCCCTTGGTGAGATCTATACACCCATGAAGTTTCATGATCCTAGCTATTTTACTTTTAAAGATATACTCGGGACAAGATTCAAGTATGAAATACAACAAAGGGCAATAACTCAAAAAATAGGCCAGGTAGTTATGGTTCTTATGCACTGCACTCCCCCTTGGTGAGATCTATACACCCATGAAGTTTCATGATCCTAGCTATTTCACTTTTAGAGATATACTCCGGACAAGATTCTAGTATGAAAAACAATAAAGGGCAATAACTCAAAAAATAAGTCAAGTAGAGTTATGGTTCTTGTGCACTGCACTCCCCCTTGGTGAGATCTATACACCCATAAAGTTTCATGATCCTAGCTATTATACTTTTAGAGATATACTCCGGACAAGATTCAAGTATGAAAAACAACAAAGGGCAATAACTAAAAAAATAAGCCAGGTAGAGTTATGGTTCTTGTGCACTGCACTTCCCCTTGGTGAGATCTATACACCCATGAAGTTTCATGATCCTAGCTATTATACTTTTAGAGATATACTCCGGACAAGATTCAAGTATGAAAAACAACAAAGGGCAATAACTCAAAATATAAGCCAGGTAGAGTTATGTTCTTGTGCACTGCACTCCCCCTTGGTGAGATTTATACACCCATGAAGTTTCATGATCCTAGCTATTATACTTTTAGAGATATACTCTGGACAAGATTCAAGTATGAAAAACAACAAAGGGCAATAACTCAAAAAATAAGCCAGGTAGAGTTATGGTTCTTGTGCACTGCACTCCGTAATGATCAGAAGAATATGACTGCCAAGTTTGAAGTCAATCGGACTTAAGGTGACAGAGTTATGCTCCGGACAAAGAAGTGGACACCGCCGGACGCCGGACGCCCGGACACCGGACACCACGGGTGATCCCATAATACGTCCCGTCTTCGACGGGCGTATAATAAAAACTGATGTGCGATGGACTACATGTGTAGGTAAAAACTGAGGCCCATAGCACCAAGGTATTTGCCTTAACATGTAGTCCAGAGCACAGAGATTTTTATTGCCCAATAAAGACCGCTAAACTTGTTATTATCTCCATTATAACACTCTAAATAACAAAACGCACATTCGAAATGTGTTATTTTGTGGAAATTCTGCCATGAACTAGTTTTCGGCGTAAGAAATGCATTGGCGGTTAAGTGACGTCTTTGATGACGTCATTTGACGTTACCTTGATGCCACATGACATTTTGGCGCATACGCAAAGCATAATTACATAAAGTCTGTATTGTATAAATAAAACCCGATGCAGTTCTTCTTTCGCTATATATATGAACAAATGAGCCAGGATCTGGAAAAACGTCCCTTAAGGCTTTTGAGCCCAACATAGATCCAGATCAGCCTGTGCATACGCAGTCTGATCAGGATCCATGTTGTTCTCTAATAGCTTCTTCGTGAGCTGTAGTACCTTAATTTGTTGCTTTATCCCATACACACATGTTACATTGAAAGCAACATATGTGTATGTTATGTGTTTAATTGAATGACATTTATTAGCCCTTTCAAAAAACAAAATATCAATTGTTTAACCCTTTCCCAAACAAGACCTGGTTTTGACATCCCTAAGAGAATAGGCTTGGGAAAACATTGAGATAAAAGAAGAAACTGCTGATAACCAGCAGTTTCTCCTTTTCTCTCAATATTTTCTATGCCATATTTTACACAAATTCTATCTTTAATACCTTCCATTTTGTCATTTGTGTCAGTTTTTAAATTGGATCACCCTAGGATTTTGCCATTCAGGAAAGGGTTAAGTATCAATGATTACTATGTTCCAGGCAAATAGATTTATTTATGTCTTTGTAAATACATGTATAAATGTACCCTAAAAAGAGAAGAGGAAATTTGTTATCAGCTTCTTCTTTTCTCTTAAGGGTTCTTAATACCATGAATAGGCTCGTCAAAATCAGTACTTGTTTTGAAAAGGGTAAGTGATGTTTTTGCATATGTGTTTGTGTGATTATGTATGTTTAAATGTATGCCTTTAACCCACGAATGGGTATAATTGAGCATTATTAAATATTCTTATTCTAATTCTTTTATATGAATTTTACGGAAAAGTGTTTAATTATTCTTTTAAGAGTAGGAAAGACAATGTATAGATTTAGGTTGGGAAAATACAAATGAGCCAGGATCTGGAAAAACGTCCCTTAAGGCTTTTGAGCCCAACATAGATCCAGACCAGCCTGTGCATACGCAGTCTGATCAGGATCCATGTTGTTCTCTAATAGCTTCTTCGTGAGCTGTAGTAACTTAAAGAGAGCAGTATGGATGCATATTGAACTGCATTTGACAACAGTCTTATCTTCAAACCCACTTTTTAAAAATGATATAAGGGCCCTTTTTCCAGATCCCGGCTCAAATGCAAAATTTTAGACTGGACCAAATTCAAAGGTGTTGCAGACAACAATATCATGTGAATGGAATTTAACCCTTTTTTGACTTTCTTTGTAAAAACATTGTGGAAAATGAGGAAATGGCTTCTTTTTCCAAAGCCATTATCTTGTTGGTCGTCAAAATGCTTCCATGTGTGGGAATATTCCACCACAACTTATCATAAGTGAACACTTGGGGCATCTCCTGTAGTAGGCCATATTAACCCATTACTAAGCGACAAAATTGAAATTTGCTGCAGACGACAGTTTCAAGTACATTGTAAATGGGATTATCAATTTACAGGTCTTTTTGGATGGAAAACATTGTGGGAAATGAAGAAATTGCTTGTCACAAGCAATTTCTTCATTTTCCACAATGTTTTCCAAGGCCATTATTTTGATAGGAGTCTATTCTCTGTCCATGAGTGAGCCTTGTTCATGATATACATCTCGTGTATTTTGTCCATAAATCAGAGGTCAAGTCTTTTTGGATTAATCCAAAATATGTTGTCAGCTAACACTTACAGTTTTAAAAATGCCATTCCAGAAACTTATCATAAGTGAACACTTGGGGCATCTCCTGTAATAGGTCATAATACAGTGTCTTTTCTCTGACATCTATTCTCTGTCCATGAGTAAGCCTTGTTCATGATATATATATCTCGATGTCTTGTTTATTTCGTCCATAGATCAGTGGTCAAGTCTTTTTGGATTACTCTAAAATTTGTTTTCTGGTAATGGGTTAAATATCCTTCCACACACTTTAACCCATTACTGCACAGTGACGCCTTTTGACTCCCTTACAAGAAAAGGCTTGGGAAAACATAGTAGAAAATGAAGAAATTGCTTGTGACAAGCAATTCCTTCATTTTCCCAATGTTTTCTACCCAAAAATACAACTAAAATTTAAATTTCATTCATTTGAAAATGTTGTCTGCAACACCTTTCAATTTGGACAAGCTTAAAATTTTATCGTCTGGTAATGGGTTTTAAAACATCTGTGGACACTTGTGGCATCTCCAGTGGCGGGCCATAATATGGTGTCTTTTCTTTGACATCATTCTCTATTCATGAGCAATCCTTGTTCAAGAATCTTGGTTTCTGCCAGTATTTTCTAAAGAATCAGGCACCTGTAGTAAAAGCAAATCTCTTGAGTCTTGAGGGCTTAACCCTTTGCCAAGCAAGACCTCGTTTTGACATCCTGAATAGACAAAGCTCAGGAAAACATTGAGGTTAAAGAAGAAAATGCCAACTATCAGCATTTTCTCATTTTGCCTCAATATCTTCTCTTCTGTATTGTATAAAAATGCTTTCTTTATCAATATCAATTTTGTCATCTACAGCTGATTTTATATTGGACAATCTTAAAATTTTACCATGTGGGAAGTGGTTTGGACATTATTGGAATAGATAATAACTTTACAATAAGCCCCTTAAATTGAGTGTGCAAGTCTGTTAAAATTCCAAAAGCCCTTACATATCTTCAAGCAGCTGTTTCAGAAATTTTTTCATTGACAAGTATTCAATCCTAAACCAGATGCGAAAATTTGTAACAGGTGCAGATTCTAAAGGGGTGCAGTGTTTTTTTTAAAATACTAATGATTCATTGAGTGTTATTTTTTTTTAAACATAATCAGGATTTTATCTTTGGATTCTTGTGTGACCGAGTTTGGTATCCAAAGCTGCCATTGATGAAATTGAGGATTTGTAACATAACTTTTGTATTAACTTTGAAAAGATCTTATTCTACAGACAATGAAAAAAAATCATTTCAAAATATAACTTCTCAAAATTTCTGCAATGTCCGTGAAAATGACCCATTACATACAGACAAAAATTCTATGCCTTTGTTCAATAATGATTAATACATTTGAGCCAGGATAAAAAAAAAAATGGCCCTTTTAAAAGTCTTTAGAGCCCAATATGATTCCAGATCAGACTGCATGTATACATGCAGTCTGATCAAGAACCATTTTGTTCTCCAATAGCTTCTTCATGACCTGTAGCCACTGTGAGAGAGTAGCATGGATACCTTTCTGTCTGCACTAATGAACAGGCTTGTCTTGATTCATGGATGTCTAAAATGCTTAAAGGGACCTATTTTCAGATCCCGGTTCACTTTTGATACATAGATTTATCAATTTAATTACCTCATTCGTACATATCATTCCCGAGCTCCGACCCTAATCTGATATATTCATCTTTCTCTTGTAATGACATCTGAGCCACCATCTCGTCGGTGACGTCCGTCAGAGGGACCCGTCGGCCGGCGACGGACACCGTCACTATCTCATCCTCCTCATCTTCACTTTCCATTGTCGCAACAGCTGAAATATGAAAGGCGTTAAAGCATGTTATCAATCCTTTCCCAAATGGCAAAATTTGTGTGATTCACTTCAATAACTGCCACAAATGAAAAAATGGATGTTATTAAAGATAGAATTTGTGTAAAATATGACAAAGAAAATATTGAGACAAAAGTAGAAACTGCTGGTTATCTTTTCTATTAAGAATGTCAAAACCCTGCCTTATTTGGGAAAGGGTTATTCCTTTTACCCACAACCAGACGGCAAAAGTTTAGACTTGTCCAAGTTCAGAGAGGTTCCAGATCTGAATAGTAAGTGAATGGAATTGTATATTTTTTTTGTTATTTTGTGTAGAAATTTTGTGGAAAATGAAGAAATCGCTTGTTACAAGCAATTTCTTCATTTTCCACAATGTTTTCCAAAGTCTAATCTTGTGGGGCGTCATAAGGCATCATTGTGCCAGAATGGGTTGACCTTTTGCTGAGCCCTAATAGCTCAGTCCATAACAATGTGAGCCTGTCAATCTAGGGGTCGCCAGTTCAAACCTCCACTTGGCCAATATCCTATCTGGCTTTTGACGACAAATCATTCGTCTCTCACCAATCATGACAATGGGTGTAAATCATTCATGTAAGACAGCAGCTAGAGGCTAGGTTTGTATATTGTGGTACTTAGATATTATGGTAGTGATGGTCAGAGAAATACCAGATATCCATGGTTAGGTGCTCCAGCCACCATATGACCCTAGTAGTTAAAAGAGGCTTTAAAACCCAATTAATTAATCAACCTTTAACCTATTACCGGATGGCAAAGTTTTTGACTTGCCCAAATTGAAGAATGTTGCAGGCAACAATTTGAAGTGAATGGAATTTTACAGTTTTTGGTCTTTTTGTGTAGAAAACATTGTGGGAAATGAAGAAATTGCTTGTAACAAGCAATTTCTTCATTTTCCACAATGTTTTCCAAAGCCTTTATTTTGTATGTCATCAAACATGACATGAGGATGGGTTAACCTTATCATGCTAAATGAATTTTTCTCCAAGTTGCTTTTTACTAGAGCTTAAACTTAATCTTGGAATGACAACCTGATGACTGCTTTTTAAGGTAGTCCACTCCCAAAGACATCTTGTGCGTCATCTTAAATTTTCAGGCGACATCGTAGACATTTGGCAATGGAAAATACTGATTTTTTTCTGACTCGAAACATGTCTATGTAGATCATTTACAATACAAATGTTTACCATGTCGCATGAAAAATTCCATTGTTGTTGAATCTCATCAAGGGGGATTACCTTAATGCTACACAAGAACAAATGAATTACATACCATCAGATTGAGGGATGGTCGGTTTCGGAGTTTCTGCTTCACTGTCACTACTGTCACTTTCCTCTGCATCAGCGTTACCAGTAAGCGGGACAACACTGTTGGTTTTCTTCTCATGAATCAACAATAATGTTTCAATCTCTCTGTTTACATCTGTCCTTACTGGGGTGTCTTTTCTCTCAAGGCTGGAATTATTGTCATTCTGAAAAAAAAATGTATGTTTTGGTTACATTTAGCCCTTTATATAATCCTTTACAAAACAGTGATACCTTTTGATGCTCAATACAATTAAGGCTTTGGAAAACATTGTGGAAAATGAAGAAATTGCTTGTGACAAGCAATTTCTTCATTTCCCACAATGTTTTCTACCAAAAAATGTAAACTTTTATTCACTTAAAATTGTCGTCTACTATCATCTTTGAATTTGGAACACTGTTTGTTTTCTTCTCGTGTATCAACAATAATGTTTCTATTTCTCTGTTTACATCTGTCCTCACTGGCGAGTCCTTTCTCTCAAGACTTGAATTATTGTCATTCTGAAAAAATAATATACACAATAAATTGATTGTGTAACGATCAGGTTTCCGAGTTTCTGCTTCACTGTCACTACTGTCACTTTCCTCTGCATCAGCGTTACCAGTCAGCGGGACAGCACTGTTTGTTTTCTTCTCGTGTATCAACAATAATATTTCTATTTCTCTGTTTACATCTGTCCTAACTGTGGTGTCCTTTCTCTCTAGGCTGGAGTTATTGTCATTCTGAAAAAATAATGTATGTTATGGTTACCTTTCACCCTTCAATTAGTACATTACCAAACAGTGAGGCCTTTTGACACTCTGAAAGATAAAGGCTTTGGAAAACATTGGGAAAATGAAGAAATTGCTTGTGACAAGCAATTCCTTCATTTATTACATTTTCTTCCAAAACAGACTAAAAAGTGTAAAATTTTATTCATTTGAAATTGTTGTCTAGCATCATCTTTGAAATTGGAACACCCTAAATTTTTTGGTGTTTGAGAAAGGGGGACCACACTGTTGGTTTTCTTCTCGTGTATCAACAATAATGTTTCAATCTCTCTGTTTACATCCGTCCTTACTGGGGTGTCCTTTCTATCTAGGCTTGAATTGTTGTCATTCTGAAAAATAATGTATGTTATTCAATTTGTCATTTCCACAACAAACCCTAAATTGTGGGTACTCATTTGAATCGTCTCATTGAGACATTCCAAATGAGTACCCAAATTATAAGACTTGATGAACAACAAGAGTTGTCCAAAGACAACATATCTTGCCTATACAACAGCTTGTCAAACAAGAATTGTCCGCGGACAATAAAGCTCGCCCAAATGAGAGCTTGTCACAAAGAAAAGTCATTTCCTAGGTCAAGGTAAAAAGGTCATGGCCGAAAATGAAATTTTGTAAAAGTAGGTCAAGCTCCATGGTCAAGGTCACAAGTCATGGTCAAATGTGAACTGTGTTGGAATGAGGTGTCCCTGTGTGAAATATCAAGGCTGTAGGTGTAAAAGGACATGAGTTATAGGCCAAGTTAAAGTTTTTTGAAAGTAGGTCAAACTCCAAGGTCAAGGTACAAGGTCACCGTCAAATGTGAACCGTGTTGGTAGGTTTCCATGTGTGAAATATCAAGGCAGTAGGTGCAAAAGGACATGAGATATAGGCAAGGTGAAAGTTTTTTAAAAGTAGGTCAAACTCCAAGGTCAAGGTCACCAGGTCCAAGGTCATGGTCAAATGTGAAAAGTGTTTGTAGGAGGTGTCATTGTGTGAAATATCAAGGCTGTAGGTGTAAAAGGACATGAGATGTAGGCCAGGTTAAAGTTTTTTAAAAGTAGGTCAAACTTCAAGGTCAAGGTCACCAGGTCCAAGGTCATGGTCAAATATGAAAGGTCTTGGTGGGAGGTGTCCATATGTGAAATATGAAGGCTGTAGGTGTAAAAGGACATGAGCTATAGGCAAGGTTAAAGTCTTTTTAAAGTAGGTCAAACTCCAAGGTCAAGGTCACAAGGTCCATAGTCATGGTCAAATGTGAATCATGTTGGTAGGAGGTGTCCATGTGTGAAATATCAAGGCTGTAGGTGTAAAAGGACATGAAATATAGGCCAGGTTAAAGTTTTTTAAAAGTAGGTCAAACTCCAAGGTCAAGGTCACAAGGTCCAAGGTCATGGTCAAATGTGAATGGTGTTGGTAGGAGGTGTCCATATGTGAAATATCAAGGCTGTAGGTGTAAAAAGACATGAGATGTAGGCCAGGTTAAAGTTTTTTAAAAGTAGGTCAAACTCCAAGGTCAAGGTCATGAGGTCAAAGGTCATGGTCAAATGTGAATGGTGTTGGTAGGAGGTGTCCATATGTGAAATATCAAGGCTGTATGTGCAATAGGGCATAAGATATAGGCCAGGTTAAAGTTTTTTTAGGCCAGGTTAAAGTTTTTAAAAGTAGGTCAAACTCCAAGGTCAAGGTCACAAGGTCAAAGGTCATGGTCTCAAATGAAAGGTCTTGGTGAGAGGTATCCACATGTGAGATATGAAGGCTGTAGGTGTAATATGGCATGAGATATAGGCCATGTTAAAGTTTTTTAAAACGGTCAAAAAGTGGGTCAAACTCCAAGGTCAAGGTCACAAGGTCAAAGGTCATGGTCTCAAATTAAAGGTCTTGGTTAGTGGTACCCACAGGTGAAATATGAAGGCTGTATCTCTAACAGGGCATGAGATATGGGCCAGGTTAAAGTTCTTGCGGACGCTGACGCTGACGCCGACGCCGACGCTGACGCCGACATCCGGGGGTATGACAATAGCTCTTCCGAGACTATCGTCCCGGGCGAGCTAAAAACAGCTTGACCCCAAGGTCAAGAGGGAAAAGTTCTTGGCCCCAAATGAAAGGTCTTGGCAGGAGGTATATATGTGTGATATATCAAGGCTTTATCAATAATAGTGCATTTGTTATGGACCAGGTTAAAGTTTTTTAAAAGAAGGTCAAGGGTCATGGTCCCAAATGGAAGGTCTTGGTAGAACGTATCCATATTTTAGATAGCAAGGCTCTATAAATAATAGTGCATCAGATACAGGCCAGGTTGAAGTTTTTTAAAAGTAGGTAAAACTCCAAGGTTTAGGTCAATAGGTCAAATTTCATGGTCCAAAATGAAAGGTTTTGATTGGAAGTATCCAAGTGTGAAATATCAAAGCTTTATCTCTAATAGTGTATTATAGTGCCAGAGATATAGACCAGGTTAAAGATTTTCAAGTGACGATGCTGCATGACGCCAAGACTAGGGCTATGACATTAGCTCCAAGGACATAAGTACCGGCTCACTAAAAACTGTAATAATACATTTTTGAAAAGTCACTGCCCACTCTTATACATTGTGTATGTAACTCTACAGGAACATTTTTTTATTAGAACACATATTGTTGTGGACTATTCATTTAATTCTTACCATATTCGCTGTTTCCATTGGTACCCCATCAACTGTACTATGTGTCATCCATAATGGCTGTTCTTTTGCTGGTTCTTTCTCCCTCTTCTCCCCTTCCGTCATATCTACAGTTATCGTGCTGTCATTATAACCAAAACCTTTGTTCTTCGATGCATCACCGCTCCATTTCTCCCCTTCATTCGGCTTATTGCCTGTTCTTGATCTGAATTTATGAAAGATTTTTATGTTATGTTAGAAAGCTGTAATTCAATTTCAAGAACATGAAAATGCTGATTCTGAATCTTTTAACCATTCCTACACATTGACTCATTTCCACTCTCCGCAAGATAATGGCTTTGGAAAACATTGTGGAAAATGAAGAAATTGCTTGTGAAAAGCAATTTCATCATTACCCCACAATGTTTTCTATCAAATAAGACCAAAAGAATGTAAAATTCATCCATTTGAAATTGTTGTCTGGAACATCTTTGAATTTGTAACTGCCTATTATTTTGTCGTTCGGGAAAGGGTTAATTGAACTAGGACCAAAATGACTCGAGAGGCGAAGGCCAGGGATTGGTCTCTACTATCAAGTAACAAGTAGATATGAAACACAATGTGCTTGAAATACATGCAGCTGATTTTCTACAATTGTGATAAATGACCTTGACCTTGATATCAAGGATGACCTTGACCATGGTACCAAAAGATGCACATTGATGCTGCAGTTGTGCAGTATGACCTTGTTCTATACCATCTACTTGTTTCAACCATTTCCCAAACAACAAATTTTTAGAGCAGTCCAATTAGCGAACTGCTGCATAAAGCAAAATGAAAGTTGACAAAGATAGGGTTTATGTAAAATATAGCCCAGAAAATATTGAGACAAAAAGGAGAAAATTCTAGATATCTGCATTTTCTTCTTTTGTCTCAATATTCTCTCAAGTTGTTTTTATCACAAAAGTTCAACCTTAAAGCCCGGGCTTGTTTGGGAGAAATATAAATTAAAGGCTACCAAGCGAGGCAGTTGATTTCACCGTATATTGGAAGAACACCATTAAATCAACGTGTTTCATAAAAAGATCCACTAAACTCGGTTTATTTCAAAAGTTTTGTTTGCTTTTCTTTACGTCGTTACTTGAATTTTTCGAGAAAATAAAGATCGGCAATTTCCGTAAAATTGCCACGGATTGACGTCATACAATGGCTTGACTCCGCCCCATTCTAGAGCATGAGGTTTCTGACAAAAATAAGGTGTGCGACTTTTCTGTCATAAAGCTAAGTCTCATTTTTTATCCATTTCTCGATCGTCAGAGTAATACAGACAAACTTAAATCGTTCTTTGGCACATTCCTTCACTCACTAGCGACATATTCTTTGACTATTTTAACATTTACTATGGATGAATACCGTGTTTTGAGTATCGATTGGGGAAGTCACTATATGACAGAAAAGTCGGACATTTAATTTTGTCAGAAATCTCAGGCTTTCCGGGAAATGACCCATGACTGCCAATTTTTCCCGCCATGACGTCATTCAGTGGCCGGTATGACGTCATAACTTCAAATAGGAAGTTTAGCGTTTTTTCTTCGGTAAAGATCGGAAAAGACCAAAATATCCAATTTAAAAGACGAAATAAAAACACTTCTAATGTTTGATAATTGTAGAAACTTTAATGTTTGGTCCTTAGAAAGGTGTTTTTTTCGACACAAAAGTTTGATTTTGCCAATCAGCGGACACTTTAAGCATGACAGAGAATAATCCATTCCCAAACATTGACTCTTTTTAATTCCTCCAAAAGACAAAGGCTTTGGAAAACATTATGGAAATGAAGAAATTGCTTGTGACAACCAATTTCTTCATTTCCCACTAAGTTGTCTATCCCAAAAGCTTGAAAAAAAAATTCATTCACTTAAAATTGTAGTCTGTAACATCTTTGAAATTGAATCGGTCTAAAATTTTGCTGTCTAGTAATGGGTTTATATGAGACCAACCTTTGTGAGACTCGATCAATGGGTTCTGGTTCTAACAATTCTGGCGCCAATTTCACATCCTCGCACTCCCGTAATAAATCATACAATGGTTGAATCTGTTCGTTGAATTTAGCGAGCATCGTTCTCGCATCTTTTTTTGGAATTGCACTTTCGTCCTCGATTACTTCATTCTGACATAATGTACACCTGTAGAATGAAAAATTAGCCCAATGCCAAACAGTGACGCCTTTTGATGCCCTACAATTTAAAGGCTTTGGAAAACATTGTAGAAAATCAAGAAATTGCTTGTGACAAGCAATTTCTTCATCTCCCACATTGTTCCCACATTGTTTTCTGCCCAAAAAGACCTAAAATTCAAATTTCATTCAATTGATATTGTTGTCTGCAACATCTTTGAATTTAGAACAGTCTAAAATGTTGCCCTTTGGTAATGGGTTAACACTTTAACCCAAACAACAAAATATCAGACTGCTCCAATTTAAAAGCTGTTTCAGATGACAAAATGGATGCTGCTCGAGATAGAATTTGTGCACAATGTACCCCATAAAATGTTGAGACAAAAGGAGAAAGTTCCAAAAACAAAGTATTTCTTGGGAAAAGGTGAAACCATTCCCAATCAAGTCATAGTTTTGGTGTCCCTTATGAAAAAAGAATGGGTAATTTTGACTTTTGAGGCAAATAGAGAAAATGCTGGACTCACCAGCGATAATTTTACTTCTCTTGTTTAAGCATTGTATGTGTAATATAGTAAAAAAAGCCTTTCTTTATAATCAGTATGTATTCTGTCATCTACATCTTTGAAATTTGAATGGTTCAATTTTTTTGCTGATTAAGCAAATGCTGTTAAGCCATTTCATCAAGAAATTTTCTTTTTCAAACATCTTGCCTTCATCTTGCCTTTTCTGAAACAGCAAACCAGTAAAATTTGAAAACACTTTTCTGCTTTTAACTTCTGCAGACAACAAAAAGAATGTTGATAAAGATATGATTTGTGTTCTAAAGCAGCACAGAAATAACAGAGGCAAAAGGAGAAAGAGCTAATTAATATTTAACTAAAGAATTTTTTTCTCTTGCCTCAATTCTTTCTTTAGCTGTCTCAACTAATGAGAAGAAAATGCTGATATTTCAGCATTTTCTCTCTTTGGCTAAAACTTATCATTCACAAAATTTACCTTTATTAATATCCGTTTTGTTGTCTGCAACAGCTTTTGAATTAGACCACCTTATTTAAGTTAAAAGTTTGCTGTTTGGGAAAGGGTTAAATTGAGAAAAGATATTCCATACCCAAAGCTCCAGAGAAGAGGGGTAAATGAACATTCAATATGCAAAATATCTGTGAATGTTCGTCAAATCCTAAGTTGCAGGTACTCATTGGAACATTCATGGAGACAATTCAAATGAATTCACACGACATAGGGTTCGAAATGGCAAAAAAGACCTAGTTTTAATGTCTCTAAGAATGTAACCAGCATTTCCTCCTTTTGTCTCAATATTTTCTTACCATAAATATAAAATAATAACAAGAGATGTTTGTAAAACATATATGCCCCCTCAAGGGCCTACATTTGATGTAGGTCAAAGTCCAAGGTCAAGTTAACAAGGTCCAAGGTCATGGTCAGATATGAAAGGTCTTGTTAGGAGATGTCTATGTGTGAAATATCAAGGCTGTATATGTAAAAGTAAAATGAAATATAGGCCAGGTTAAAGTTTTTAAAAGTGGGCCAAATGCCAAGGTCAAGGTCAAATGTGAAAGGCCTTGGTTGGAGGTGTCCATATGTGAAATATCAAGGCTGTAGGTGTAAAATGACATGATATATATGCCTGGTTTAAGTTCTTTTAAAAGTAGGTCAAACTCCAAGGTCAAGGTTGCAATATTCAAGGTCATGGTCAAATGTGAAAGGTCTTGGTAGGAGGTGTCTATGTGTGAAATATCAAGGCTGTAGGTGTAATAGGACATAAGATAAAGGCTAGGTTAAAGATTTCTAAAAGTATGTAAAAATCAAAGGTCAAGGTCACACAGGCCAAGGTCATGGTCAAATGTGAAAGGTCTTGGTAGGAGGTGCCCATGTGTAAAATATCGAGACTGTATAGGTAACAGGACATGAGATATAAGCCAAGTTTAAGTTTTTTTTAAAGTAGGTCAAACTCCAAGGCCAAGGTCCAAGGTCATGGTCAAAAGTGAAATGTCTTGGTTGGAAGTGACCATGTGTGAAATATCAAGGCTGTATGTGTAAAATGACATGAAATATAGGCCAGGTTAATGTATTATAAAAGGAGTTCAAACACCAAGGTCAAGGTCACAAGGTCCAAGGTCATGGTCAAATATGAAAGGTCTTGGTCGTAGGTGTCCATGTGTCAAATATCAAGGCTGTATGTGTAAAAGGACATGATATATTGGTTAGGTTAAAGTTTTTTTTAAAGTATGTCAAAGTCCAAGGTCAAGGTCACAAGGTCATAGTCATATGTGATAGGTCTTGGTCGGAGGTTTCCATGTGTCAAATATCAAGGCAGTATGTGTAAAAGGACATGATATATCGGCCAGGTTAAAGTTTTTAAAAATTAGGTCAAACTCCAAGGTCACAAGGTCCAAGGTCATGGTCAATTGTTATAGGTCTTGGTAGGAGGTGTCCATGTGTAAAAGGCTGTATGTGTAATAGGTCATGAGATATATATGCCCAGCTTAATTGTTTTTTAAGTAGGTCAAACTCCAAGGTCAAGGTCACAAGGTCATGGTCAAATGTGAACGATGTTGATAGGAGGTATCTATGTGTTTGATATCAAGGCTGTATGTGTAAAAAGACATGAAATATAGGCAAGGTTAAGAATTAAATGTAACAAGAGCTGTCCGAAGACAGCGCGCTCGACTTTCTAAGTTGCTTAGTATAAAGGGGGCATAACTCCAAATAGAGTGGTCCCAGGGTCATGGGCCCTGATAGTAAGGTAGAGGGTGTGATGGTGAATAAGTATTCCAAGTTTAGGTTGAATCTCTTTGATAGTATGGAAGTTATTGATATTTGGAAAAACTTTAACCTTTGTTGCAACGCCGACGCCAACGCCGACGCAGACACCCGGGTGACAGTATAAGCTCTCATTTTCTTCGAAAAGTCGAGCTAAAAATCAACAAAGGGCACTTACTCCAAGAATTTGATAGGCAAGGTTATGGTTCTTGTGCACTGCACCTCTCAAAAATGAAATATATCCACCTGTAAGGTTTCATGATTCTACCTTACATACTTTTTGAGTTGTGCTCCGGACAAGAATCAAATTTGAAAATCAACAAAGGGCAATAACTCAAAAAATTTGATCGGCAGAGTTACGTTCTTGTGCACTGCACCTCTCCATAATGAGATCTATCCACCTGTAAAGTTTCATGATTCTAACTTACATACTTTTTGAGTTGTGCTCTGGACAAGAATCAAATTTGAAAATCAACAAAGGGCAATAACTCCAGAAATATGATTGGCAGAGTTACAGTTCTTGTGCACTGCACCTCTCCATAATGAGAGCTATCCACCTGTAAAGTTTCATGATTCTACCTTACATACTTTTAGAGTTATGCTCCGGACAAGAATCAAGTTTGAAAATCAACAAAAGGCAATAACTCTAAAATTATGATCAGCAGAGTTATGGTTCTTGTGCACTGCACCTCTCCATAATGAGATCTATCCACCTGTAAAGTTTCATGATTCTACCTAACATACTTTTTGAGTAATGCTCCGGACAAGAATCAAGTTTGAAAATTAACAAAGGGCAATAACTCAACTGCACCTCTCCATAATGAGATCTATCCACCTGTAAAGTTTCATGATTCTACCTTACATACTTTTTGAGTTATGCTCCGGACAAGGTTTTGTCGACGGACAGACCGACCGACCTACCGACCGACTGACAAACCGACCAACACTTGCAAAACAATATACCCCCATTTTCTTTGAAAGGGGGCATAATTACCAATTTCATATTTATCAACATCCATTTTTGTAGTCTGTAATAGCTTTGAATCTGGACTACCCTATAATATTGTCATTTGTTAAAGGGTTAATAATTTTATGCTTTGCATACCTAAATGTTTGTGTCATGAAATCGAACAACTGATCCGCCTCCAAGTCTGTGAATGTTTTCTGACATTCGTCACATCGAAATGACGCACGACTGGTACTGTCTCTTTCCTCCATTTCAATTTTTCTTCGCACATGATCTAGTTTATATTTCACTATATTCACGAACATCACAAAACTTATGAAATAATAATTATGTCTCGTGGTTTTACCCTCTGAGTCTGTTTCTACTCTCATTCTCTGTTTTATAAATTTCTCATTTTTCAATGTATTTATCACAGCTCGTAACTGTTTTCTGTCAAATTTCAACAACTCGATCATATCGTCCTCCTTCATACAAGGATGCCGTATTAACATATCAATGACTAGCGCATGTTCGATGGAGTAAAATCCTCGAACTACCAGCCTCACCAGCCTCTTCATGCTCTGAGGTACTTCTGTCAGAACCTCCTGCTCCATTTTTCACTCCCTGCAATCATTCACAATAAAACATCAATAACCCTTTCCAAAACAAGACCTGATTTTGACATGAACCAGAACTGTCGCAAAGCGGACGAATACCCCCCACTAGGGCCTTGTCACTGAAAAAGTGCTATCGGTCAAAATGTTCTTGACTTAGAGCATGGAAACGGATTTTAAACAAAGTCAAACTGTGACCTTGACCCTTGACCTTGGTGACCCCAAAACAGTAGGGCACCTCCATTGGTCATGGGCAACAACTGTGTAAAGTTTCATGATCCTAGGTCAACCGGTTCTCAAGTTAAAACACTGAAACGAAATTGTAAATTTTGACTACTTCCCCCCCCCCCCCCCTAATAAAAACTTCAAAGTGGCATAACTCTAAAACTAATGACTGGATCAAAATGAAAATAGGCAGGTGCACAACTTCATATGACAGGAAACATCCTGATAAAATTTCAGAAAAATTGGTCAAAAACTGTGGGAGGAGATGAGGACACAAGATTATGTCCAACCCCCCCCCCCCCCTTAAAAACTTCAAAGTGGCATAACTCTAAAACTAATGACTGGATCAGGATGAAAATTGCAGGTGCACAACTTCATATGATAGGGAACATCCTGATAAAATTTCAGAAAAATTGGTCAAAAACTGTGGGAGGAGAAGAGGACACAAGATTATGTCCACGGACGGACGGACAGACGGACAGACGGACGGACAACCTGATTCCAGTATACCCCCCATAACTTTGTTGTGGGGGGTATAATAAAGGAAAGAGATTAAGAAAACATTGAGACAAAAGAAGAAAATGCTGATTATCAGCATTTTCTCCTTTTGCCTCAATATTTTCTGTTCTACATTGTACATACTTCCTTTCCTTCTGTAAGCTTCTCCTGCTCCATTCTTCACTCCCTGAAAGCATTCACAACAAAACATCATTAACCCTTCTTTCCAAAACAAGACCTGATTTTGACATGAATAAAGGAACAAGTTTAAGAAAACATTGAGACAAAAGAAGAAAAAGCTGATTATCCGCATTTTCTCCTTTTGCCGCAATATTTTCTGTTCTACATTGTACATGTAGGCCTATACTTCCTTTCATTTCCTTCTGTAAGCATCTCCTATAGTGGGGGAAATAGGTGAAAAATTGTGCACTTTTTGATAAAAGCATGAAACTTGGCACACACCTAGATGGGTCCAAAACAAAAAGATTTAGAGGTAGTGCCACGCCAGATTTGCCCTGTGAGGGCGGCCATCTTGTTTTTCAAAATGGCTGCCAATAAGCACCATTGAGGGCTAAGTAAGCTTTTGTTGATTAAATCTATTGCTTAAAACCACTCAAAATATCATATTTAATCGAAAAAAGCAAAAATTACGACATTCTGAAATGTTACATTGCTCTTATTTTTAGAAATGGCAGCCTTTTTTGCCAAGATGGCCGCCATTTTCCCTTTTAGAAGCTATTTTATTAAAATATGGAAAATAAAGAGTTTTTGATCTGAAATTTTGTACGTAATTAATAGTTTTTAGACAAAAGAGGTATTGAAATAGAAAATTCAAAGCTGTTTTGTGTTTTCATCGGTTAAATTTCTAATATGGCGTCCAATTTGGCATGCGACTATAAAGGATATTTGATCAAAACATTTGAATTAGTGAATAATTAGTGTAAATCATAGCTGGTTCTTTGCATTAAAATCTAAAAGACATATAAGAACTCTCATTTTAAAGCAGATGATTTGTGTTTAAAATGGTTTGCTATCCAATATGGCATCTGAAATGGCAGCCATGTTTGTCTTTTCAACTAAATATAATCTAAACCAACCTAAATACGAGATTTCGCTGACTTTCATTGTTTTATTCCAGAGATTGGGCATTTTTATTGCCCAATTAATGCAGATTTATATACAAGTGGGTTTGATATCCCCTGGTATTGCATCTAAAAAGGCTGCCATATATGATGGTATTTAAAAATGTGGTTTCAAAACCAATGGTATGTATCAAATGCCTGTTTCTTATAGCGTGAAGGCACTAGAAATGTTTTTAAGCGATATATGAGTTTGCAATGACGAAGCTGCCAATTTTATCTATAGAATGTATCTAATCGAAAAATGAAAAAAAAATGTATTCTTGAACCATTTATTTGTCACTGGTAATCTTAGATACATTAGGGTTGCCATTCTAAAGCAATGACTGTGTGCATTTGATTCTTTGATATTAATTAATATAACAACTATTGTATTTGCACAAGTAGAACACATTATAAAGGTAGAAATTAATACAACTTGTATGTCACAAACCATCAATTTTAGCATATATGAAAAGAACATTTTTCCATGGCCATCCGGAGAACCAAAAACGACTAAGTACAAACTGTTAACTATAGAAAGAACATAGCAATTGATAACGATGATTTGTTTAATCAGCCAATCGTTTCACGGCTTTTAAATACTTCACGTACCATTGCTGGGCCACAAATTATCATTTCGGAAGGAGTTTGCTCTACATGGGTACCTCTAGTCAATTCAATCTTGTTACATCTTATCTAGAATGGGCATCTAACATGGAAACTGACTTCTTCCCCATTTGTAGCTGCTGCTGTTGAGGCACTTACAGATCACCCAGTTCTCTCAAGCCCTCTCTTTCGATGTCTTGACACCTGGCTCAGCTTCAATCATGTCCACGCTGTGATATTGTCTTCCAAAGTATTTTGTCTATCTTTGCTCGTTCCCTCCTGACTATTCTCTGGGGCATTGCCTGAGTAAATCCATGACTTCCTACGAAACTGTACCATTTTAGTTCATGCAGATTGATTGTGGTGAGTAGATCTTCAGTGGAAAAATAGTGGTTGTATTATTTAGTTTTTGACTTTCTAATAAGTTATGTTGTCCTTGAAAGAGGTACTAACTACTAAGCCATCCTCCAACCATCGCATTTCTATGCCATGAACCGCTTTTAATGTACCGGTATTCAGAAATTATCTATGTTCTGCAAATTTAAAGAGGTGTACAACGGAGTGCGTGAGCTGAGTTTGATGTCTTGTTATCCCGAAATAATGTTTTTGATTTCTTACGCAGCTTAAAGACATACAATCTTGTTAGTTTATATATTCTTTCTTTTGTTCTATGTGACTTTCTGTGTGTAGAAGCCGGGCCAATTGATGAAATTGCTACTGCAAAAGCATTTCTGTTACAGCTATTAGAGATAGGGTACACTGGCGAAAAGTAGAACCAAAAGCCACAAACTGACATAAATGTTTAGTCTGCCTCTCTATAAAGCCTTGTGTGGCTTTGACTTGGTGTAATTCCCTGAAGTCGATTACTTAAACATTGTTCTATTATACTCTATCTTGAAGAGATTCTGAGTGCAAGAATTACACCATTACATAGATGTTAACGCACTATGAACTTCATCGACACTGATATATGTCAGTCAGTCAACATTGTCCTTTTTGGGAGACTAAACATTTATGTCAGTTTGTGGCCTTTGGTTCTACTTTTCGCCAGAGTACCCTATCTTTAATATCTACTGTGATATGCATGCATCACTTTGTCATCATTACAAACTTGTCAGATAAACATAATTATTTATTGCAGGTGGGGCTTTTGGTTCTGCCCTTGACTAGTGTGTCGAAAAGTCGGCTTCTGCAAGGCTTTTAGCAAGGCTTTTAGCAATCATTATCAGATTCCGCACATCACAATTTAAATAGCACACTGTATCAGGAGATCACTCCAAATGAAAGGAAAAATGTTTTCATCAGTCTAGAACACTCTTCATGTATATTACAACTATATTACTTTAGATGTGTATGACATTGTTCTGGGTCTAAACAATTTCAATTTATGCCGATACTCTTAGATAAATCTAGATTTAATCGTATAGTAACATAGCAAAACCATTCAGAAACGACAGTAGATGATCCTAGAATTGTAAAAGTCGCATGCATAATTATGTAGTATTAACCATGTAACAAGGAAGCTGAAGTGTGCTGATATTTGAACAAGCAACCTACCATGATCCTGTATTTAGGATGTCTACGATGTCTTTTTTTAAAGATAATTGTTTGTGACACTTATCTCAGATTCTTTAGGAAAGCCACAATAAAACGGGATTAATACATCTTAAGTTGAAACTCATTTTAATCAGTTACGGTTTGTTGCATTTTAGTACCTATTATAGGTAAGTAAGCTCTTGTTTCCATGTCCTGTTTGAACAACCTTCATAAACCAACGCAACAACCATTTTAGAAGCCATAGAATGATATCAAACACTTTTGAACACAGCTTGACTTGTTCGAAATGACAGATCTAATGATTTTACAAGACAAAAAACACCAATTACAAATTATTGGTAATAAAATAAACATAATTTACCATGTTTGAATATACAGCTTTCAATGAATAAAAAGACAGCCCTTTTTGCTGCATTTGTACCTATTTAAGATATTCAGAATGGTTGTTTTAAATGTGTGACTGTGTAAATGTGTTAAATAAAGAAAGTCATTTGATACAGGTAAATGGCAAGAAATAATTAATTTGGCTATGTTTATTACTAAAAATACCACTATGGCGGCCATTTCTGATGCCATCTTTAGTATAAAACCCATAAATATTCAAGTTCCTTACTGAAAAATAAAAATTCATATGCATTTAAGGCAACACAAATATATTGCTAGGTATCAGGTATTTATCATTTAGATTTTTCTTCTTCTATCGATTGATAAAACCATATTTAAACTAGAATGGCGGCCATCGTGATGCCATATTGGATATAAATCTATTTTTTCCAACCATCAACTGCATTAATATGACAGTTTCCTGTTGAAAATGTCAATGAAACATGTTCAAATTGTTGGTTTTACAACATGTTCTTACAGTTTCGATTAGTCATTTTTAAAGCATACATGTTATCCATTTTGGATGCCATATTGGACAGTAAATTCATCATTACGGACAAACTGCTAGCTTTAAAACATTCATGTCCATGTATCTAAAGTAAAATACAATGGCATGCGAGACAATTTATTAGGGAGAAAACGCTTGTTTTCTATGCTGTAATAGAACAGCTTTAAAATGCCAAAATGGCGGCCATCTTGTCAAAAAATGTTGCCATTCCTAAAGATAATTACAATTTTAGTTGCAAAAATTGTTCAGAAGTATTTTTTTTTCCAATTGAATATGGTAGATTTAGTGTTTCAAAGCGATAACTTTGGTCGGCAACAGAGTGAATAGCCCTTTATGACATGAAATATCCGCCATTTTGAAAATCAAGATGGCCGCCCTCACAGGGCAAATCTGGCTTGGCACTACCTCTAAATCTTTTTCAATTGGATCCATCTAGGTGTGTGCCAAGTTTCATGCTTTTATCAAAAAATGCACAATTCGGCCAAAAAATGTTACCAGGAAGCTCCACTACTACTCCATTCTTCACTTCCTGCAAGCATTCATCACAACACAGAGCTACAGATAGAAGGGATTGGTGGCTTTTCAAAATACAATATTTCTTTCATTTTTCATCGAACCCTATGTTGTGGGTACTCATTAGACTCGTCTCATTGAGGCAATTCAAATGAGTACCCACAACATAGGACTTGGATTTGAAATAACAAATTTATAATGACTTCACCCCCTCTTTCTGTTGCACTTGCTCTGGACAACAAAACAATTCAGCCAGACATTGTTTCCATGAAATGTCCTTCCATAGAATAACATACAACAATCTTCATATAAGTATCAACCATGCATGTATAAACATATTTTGTGATATTTGTTATATAGAAAAAATTAGACAGTATTTTAATCATCTGTTACAAACAACAAGTCTTTATTTAACCCATTACCAGGCGATAAAATTTTAGACTTTTCTTAATTCCAAAAAATGAAATTTTAATTTCTTTTGGTCTTTCTTCAACTTGGTAGAAAAAAATTGAGGAAAATGAAAAAATTGCTTCATTTTCCAAATAGTTTTCTATAGCCTTTATCTTGTTGGTCATCAATGTACCTGTAGGAATGGGTTAATAACGACATCTCCCTCACCAATTTAGAAGTAAAATTAGGCGTAAATAATAGACTAGTTTCTGCTAAAATGCCTACGAAAATCTGGGTCTGTTGATCATTTGTGGGAGAATTACTTAAAATTATCGATATGTGATAAAATTAATCCCCAATTGTTAAACTTTAAAAATATATTATAGTTATACTAGAAAATTTTTGATATAGGGTGGTTCTCTTGGGTACCGTGGTAGTTCATGGCGTCCGAAAAAATAGATGATGAATCGAGACATGAAAACATTCCATGTTTTCTTTTTCAACAGCAATCCATTACAGACAAAAAAATGTTAAAAATAATCACTGAAGATTATAGTAACTAAATTTGCTTTTAGTTATGCTAATGCACGCAGCTGATAGGTGTTGCTTCGTTTGCAAATGAACACTGTTTTGAGTACCGCAGTACCGTAAAAGATGCTGTACCGAAGCAGACTATCATAATTATTATTCTTTCGTTTTTGTCAAGATTATCGTTTGTAATTTGTTTATTTTTCTGACAATTTCCAAGGTCGGTCAGCATGACAATCTTTTTATTCATCTTCATTGGTATATAAAACTGCGCGGCAACAAAAAAAAAGTCTGGTTTGTTTGAGTTTAAAGCATATCGAAAACACAGTTTTTTGGGATTTTTTTTAAACACATGTTAGCTGTTCTTTTAGTGTGAGAAATGTAAACTACACATAATTTGGGTTTGAAGCTTTCCTCATAAAATCTGGAAACTGACACCAAACCCCCTGGGGGGGGGGGGGATTTGGAAAAAAAACAGTTGCCGGGTCGATTAGTTTTTGGGACGAATTGATAATAGCGTTTTTTAACGTCTAAATGAGCAAAGCAATTTATTCGTACTTATTCTAAATATTTGAAAGTTAAAAAAAATCAAGTTTCTCCTTGTTTGGTTTTGTTAATCACTTACAGAACTTTGTAATTTTAAGAATATTCGTTCTTCGCTTTGTCGAGTAAGGCAGAGTAGCCGGACTTGAATCACGGAAAGCCTCCAGTCTATGTTTACATTTGAGTCACTTCCGTGATTTGTAAACATCATATGAGAAAAACTGCAATATTTCGCTAAAAATAAACACCTGATTACCACATTCAACTTTCAGTTTAGATCTGTGATACACTCTGATACAGAAAAATGAATTTCTTCTCCAAGAAACCCACAGTGGAAGGTAAGAATTTGATTTTCTATCACACCAAAATGTCAACATGACCATATAGCAAAAAATCTTTTTTGTTATTTGGACAACATCCTCTATAATATTTTCTTTTACACATACTTTCATTTTCACTGTCATATTGTGTTGATCATGATGTTACATGTGGTGAACATAGTTGTGACTTGATGAGCATTTAGTGCCAGAGCTTTTAAGTTCAGACAAACAGATTTTACCTTGATTAGGATTAAGGTATTCCATCCCTAAATTGTACCTAATGATTTGATTTATTGGGATTCAACATCGTTTTCAACTGCTATGGTCATATTGTGCCTACTGAGCCTGGAGCACCTATCTGTTGAATTCTAAGGCTAAATATCTCTCACAAGTACCACGGCACCACAATATCCAAACTGAGGCTTTACTGAGCCTCCAGCTGCTCGCTCATGACATGTAAACAAATCATACCCATTGGTGAGAGATAAATGACTTATGTCAAATGTCAGAATGGATACTTTCGAACATGTGACCCCTGGATTGACACTCTGATGTAAACCGACTGAGCTATCATTATCAAGGTACCGTCAGTGGCCAGGGGTTTTCAGTTAAACCCAAAGCTTCAGACATTGTTTCCACTGATTCTTTTTAGCTCACCTGAGCATGCAGAGTTTCCATTCACGCAAATTTGTGCGTGAAACACGCATATTTGAAAGAAATCACGTACAAAATTACGGCCCCGTACGTGATTTCACGCACAAAAATTTGGATCAGCATCTGTAGGTGCCAGTTATTAATAGATCTAGATCTATATCAAACAATTCCGAAAGTGAAACTAACCAAGGAAACTCTGGAAACTAGAGTAAATCTGTTACTCATATATGCGATGATTTGGGCGAGATCAAAAATGCCGCAAACACAGTCAATTGATGACGTAGTTATTCCAGTTTCAATATAATCACGTGATGTTTACGCACCCAAATAAGGTTACGTTTTTCTATGATTTGTTTACAAAAGTCGCGCGTGCAACAAAGCACGGGAAATGGGATGAAAACAACACGCTATCTACGGAGTAAATACACAGACGTTAGATGGTTTTAGCACCTACGCATTGTCTCTTTCTTTCATGCCACCTCCCGATTATACAAACCGACTCTTGATTACACAAAGGAATTCTGTCTACATATTAAACTGGTGTGCTTGCTCGGCCATTTAGACAGCAAATCTAGCTTTCGAATTATAAAAATAAAAAAGTAAGTGTTGACTGTAATGTTAATTGGTGATTGATTTATCATTTACGGTAAAAGATGGAGTCAAGTCTGAGACACATTCGATTTTTGACCCACTTTTTTAAGAATTGTCGCCTTACTCGCTTATGGCTTTTGAAGTGGCGATCGCCAGCGCATGCCCTGTCTGTCATTTATACCGAAGAAAAGAAACAAAAATGCATTTTTTTGTGTATTTTGATATAATTTTCGGAAACCACCGAAGATTCCCGAAAAACTGATATTTCCAAATCTTACCACGTCGGCAAAGGATATAAGAATATAGCGATAATTCCGCACAACTCTTTTAATAAGCGTGCAATGCAAATTACACACATGTTTCATTGTTTTATTGGTTTTTACCCCTATTTTCTGTCCCATACCCCCATTTTCAATGACAGTGCGTGCAAAACCCCTAAATAAAAATCCAAGTGGAAACACTGGCATGAAGTGCTCAATGTGATGTATTGTGGTCGCTTTTAATTTTGTCCGTGGGCTGTCTGTCTGTCTATCCACAATTTGCTGTTAACACTCTAGAATCCACAAATATTGATAAATCTTGAATAAACTTGGTCAAACCATGTATGACCATAAATTCTCGGGATGACTTCAATTTTTGGTCAGATTGGACGAGAAAGTTGGGAGTTATGTGCCCTTGAACATCAAAAATAGCTACTTTTGACTTTGTTAACAATCTTAATATTGACAGATCAAAATGAATAAATCTTAGCAACAATGTTGGTATCCACAACATCACATTTAAGTTTGATTTTCAGTATGATGGGACTAGGAAATCATGAGTTATGTGCCCTTGAATTTGAGAAATTGCTGTTTTTGACTTTGTTTACAGTCTAACAAATACAAATATTGACCAATCAAGACAAAACTTAGACATGATGTTGATCAACATTTATAAGATCCTTGATTTCAGTGTAATTGGAAAAGAATTTGCTTCAAGTTATCTGTACTTGAATTTTCATTTTTGACTTTTCTACACAAGGCTAGCAACCACAAGTAGTGACCAATCAATATGAAACTTTGATACAATATTGGTGACCATAACTCCATAAGTTTGTTTTCAGTCCTAAGGTCACAAATATTAATTGACTCTAACAATACTGTGGCTCAGGCTTGGTTCAGGTGAGTGATTTAGGATCATCATGGTCCTCTTGTTTTTAGCGAGCCGGGACTTTATGTCCGGGGAGCTAATGTCACAGCCCTAGCTGGCGTCCAGTCCCGTCGCGTCTTCACTTGAAAAACTTTAACCTGGTCTATATCTCAGGCACTATTAGAGATACAGCCTTGATATTTCATACATGGATATATCTCGACAAGACCTTTTGTTTGGGACCATGACCTTTGACCTAGTGACCTTGACCTTGGAGTTTGACCTACTTTTGAAAAACTTTAACCTAGCCTGTATCTCATGCACTATTATTATGCCCCCTTTCGAAGAAAATGGGGGTATATTGCTTTGCAAGTGTCGGTCGGTCGGAAGGTCGGTCGGTCGGTCGGAAGGTCGGTCGGTCGGTCGGAAGGTCGGTCGGTCCGTATGTCGGTCGGTCTGTCCGTAGACCAAACCTTGTCCGGAGCATAACTTGAAAAGTATTAAAGGTAGAATCATGAAACTTCATAGGTGGATAGATCTCATTATGGAGAGGTGCAGTGCACAAGAACCGTAACTCTGCCGATCAATTTTTTTGAGTTATTGCCCTTTGTTGATTTTCAAACTTGATTCTTGTCCGGAGCATAACTCAAAAAGTATGTAAGGTACAATCATGAATTTTTACAGGTGGATAGATCTCATTATGGAGAGGTGCAGTGCACAAGAACCGTAACTCTGCTGATCAATTTTTCTGAGTTATTGCCCTTTGTTGATTTTCAAACTTGATTATTGTCCGGAGCACAACTCAAAAACTATGTTAGGTAGAATCATGAAACTTTACAGGTGAATAGATCTCATTATTAAAAGGTGCAGTGCACAAGAACCGTAACTCTGCCGATCATATTTTTGGAGTTATTGCCCTTTGTTGATTTTCAAATTTGATTATTGTCCGGAGCATATCTCAAAAACTATGTTAGATAGAATCATGAAACTGTACAGGTGGATAGATCTCATTATGGAGAGGTGCAGTGCACAAGAACCGTAACTCTGCCGATCAAATTTTTGGAGTTTTTGCCCTTTGTTGATTTTATAACTTGATTCTTGTCCGGAGCACAACTCAAAAAGTATGTAAGGTAGAATCATGAAACTTTACAGGTGAATAGATTTCATTATGGAGAGGTGCAGTGCACAAGAACAGTAACTCTGCTTCTTGGAATTATTGCCCTTTGTTGATTTTTACAATTAATTCTTAACCTTGCCTATATCCCATGTCCTTTTACACATACAGCCTTGATATCTCACACACAGATACCTCCTATCAACATCGTTCACATTTAACCATTACCTTGGACCTTGTGACCTTGACCTTGGAGATTGACCTACTTTAAAAAAAATTATACCAGGCATATATCTCATGACCTCTTACAAATACAGTCTTGATATTTCACACATGGACACATCTTACCAAGACCTTTCACAATTGACCATGACCTTGGACTTTGTGACCTTGACCTTGGAGTTTGACCTACTTTTAAAAAAACTTCAACCTGGCCGATATATCATGTCCTTTTACACATACAGCCTTGATATTTGACACATGGAAACCTCCTACCAAGACCTATCACATACGACTATGACCTTGGACCATATGACCTTGACCTTTGACCTTTGACATACTTTTGAAAAAATTAAACTGGGCCTATATCTTATGTGCTATTACACATACAGCCTTGGTATTTCACACAAGGACACATCTTACCAAGACCTTTCACATTTGACCATGACCTTGGACCTTGTGACCTTGACCTTTGACTTTGACCTACTTTAAAAAAAACATTATCCTAGCCGATATATCAATTCCTTTTACACATATAGCCTTGATATTTGACACATGGAAACCTACGACCAAGACCTTTCAGTGCTCACAATAAGCGGACGTCGACGTATATTACGTCCGATTTTCGCGAAAAAACGTCCGGAATTTTGAAGTTGGGCGTCTCGCAGACGTCCCAAAAATTTTGCTGACTGCCAAGAATTTAAACCCGGACGTCTGTAAAAAAAAGTTGTAAAGGGTAAAAATCGATAATCACCCAGTTAAAGCACCCGATAAGCGTGTCGAGAAAATTGCCGGGAGGCGTTTATGGTCCCTAGAAGTGACAAATACACAAAGGCATATACCGGTGTAATCAGTCCAGTGTGTATCCAATTATGTATGATTAGCGTAATCGTTTAATTGCTTTGACAGTTATGAATTGGGTAAGTAATCAACCGTCTTTAAATATACTACAGGTGCATCACATTAACTGACAATTTTGATTAATTAGGCATGCAATCAAAGATCGAGGAATGTTGTTATTTTCCAAACATTTGTGATTAAAGGAGACGAAATAAACGAGTAACTGCAATTAATTCATTCTAAACTTTCTAAGCCCCATGATTTATGGTATCGACGCTCATTGGAAAGAATCATGCAGTGCATTTTGATTTTGGCTAGATCTCGTTTCTTTTCTAATTCAAAAAAAAAAAAAAAAACAAAAAAAAAAAAAAACACACAAATCGCCTGAGAAAACAAAATCTGAAAATCGGTATCACAAATCAGTACAAGAAAGATGGTTTGCCATGTTTTCGTGGCTTGAAACTAATGAATCCAAAAGCAGACTTCTTTGCACAATTTGCCGTGACGCTATAGCCTAATTCTATCAAACAAATTCGCCACAGAGGGCGCCAATATGTATATTTTGAATTTCATAAACTTTTTATTTGACTTCAACAAAACTAGTTTCGAAAATATTGAAGGAAAGCACTGAATGCAGATCTTTATATTTTCTCATTCACCAATATTTTTACTGGTCGCAAATTTCTAAACAAATCGTGACTTCGTCGGCTACGTTCTATATACAAATTCTCATTCATTATGTTAATTTATGCAGATTCTTTGTTTGTCAGTAGAACCTAAGTCCATGTCAAAAATCGTATTTAAATCAAATAATGAAATGTGCATTATTTACCCTCAAAGTGTTTTATATCCATTGACAAAGAAAGTCACTCAATACTTTTGTCCTGATTCATCTACAGTGTCAGAAATAAACACGAATTCTAAAACAAAATGGTTGTTCAATTAACTCCAACCTTTAACTATCCACGAGATTTAAAAACTAATATGATTAATCAGCTGTTGATCTATTTTTAGTACATAAATTTGACTGGGATTTTGTTCTACATTCCAGACAGCCTGTGTGACGTCACGCCACGTCATACACTTTTTTTAGGTCAGATTCTCGCCAGTTCATAACAAAGAAACCCTTTCCTCAATTAGCTATTCAGTGAATATGCACCAATCTACGTATATGATTATCTTAACCCATTACCAAACAACAGAATTTTAGGGTGGTCCAAATTGAAAGATCCTGCAGATAAATGAAAATTTCAATTTTTGGTTCTTTTTGGATGAAAAACTTAGTGGAAAATGAAGAAATTGCTTGTCACAAGCAATTTCTTCATTTTCCACCATGTTTTCCATGGTCATTATTTTGTGGGGAGTCAAAAAGAGTCATTGTGTGGTGAAGGGTTAAGGTCATATCTTGCAGTTATTATGAAGTAACTATATAAAAGGGTTAAAATCAGACTGGCAAGATGACAAATTAAGACTGGTCAAACTTGAACTGGATTGCCACAAGGAGAAGAGTTGCAACTTGGAGCAAACAATATAAGTCATATTGAAAAAAGGAAGAGATATGTTTGTATTTAACTATGTCTTCTTTTCCTTCATTATTTCATAAAACTTTGAAATCGCGAAAACGCGCTGAAAAATTCCTGATTTTCTGGAAAACTTCCTGAAATTTGGACGTGGAAGTCCAAGACTTCCTGAAATTGGTCCTTATTGAGAGCACTGACCTTTCACATTTGACCATGACCTTGGACCTTGTGACCTTGACCTTGGTGTTTGACCTACTTCAATAATACATTAACCTGGCCTATATTTCATGTCATTTTACATATACATGTACAGCCTTGATATTTCGCACCTGGTCACTTCCAACCAAGATATTTCACTTTTGACCATGACCTTGGACCTTGACCTTGGAGTTTGACCTACTTTTATAAAACTTAAACTAGGCCTATATCTCATGTCCTGTTACCTATACAGTCTCAATATTTTACACATGGACACCTCTTACCAAGACCTTTCACATTTGACCATGACATTGGCCTGTGTGACCTTGACTTTTGATTTTTACATACTTTTAGAAATCTTTAACCTAGCCTTTATCTTATGTCCTATTACACCTACAGCCTTGATATTTCACACATAGACACCTTCTACCAAGACCTTTCAAATTTGACCATGACCTTGAATATTGCAACCTTGACCTTGGAGTTTGACCTACTTTTAAAAAGACTGAAACCAGGCATATATATCATATCCTTTTACACCTACAGCCTTGATATTTCACACATGGACACCTCCAACCAAGACATTTCACATTTGACCATTACCTTGACCTTGGCATTTGGCCTACTTTTAAAAACTTTAACCTGGCCTATGATTCATTTTACTTTTACATATACAGCTTTGATATTTCCCACATAGACACCTCCTACCAAGACCTTTCATATTTGACCATGACCTTGGACCTTGTTAACTTGACCTTGGACTTTGACCTACATCAAATGTAGGCCCTTGAGGGGGCATATATGTTTTACAAACATCTCTTGTTGATAGAGCCTTGATATTTCACACATGGATACCTCCTGCCGAGACCTTTCATTTGGGACCATTACCCTTGACGTTGTGACCTTGACCTTGGAGTTTGCCCTACTTTTAAAAAATTGGCTGATTTTGTGACAAGCTCCCGTATAGGCGAGCTACGTTGTCCGCGGACAACTCTTGTTTTTAAATAAGAGGGTACATACCCAGCGTTTTTTCTCATGAGTTTGGGAACGGGTCAGGAACCAGCCAAATTGGGAAAAATGCGTTGTTTTCTCAAGAATTGGGGAAAAAATAGCATTACAGAATACAAGAAAAATTGAATTAAATCTGTGAAAAATAATACATTTAAATGAACTGAAAGGAATTCCAGTCATTCTTGGATAGTTTAGCTGGGCATATAAAAGAATTCGAGCAAATTTTCCTAAAAAACAATGTTGAACTTTTCAATTGGGAATTTTCTTTCCATATGTTGGGAAAAAATGACCCTTTTTGGCAATGGAAACGGGTCCGTTTTACGGACCCATGCAAAGAAGGAGAAAAAACACTGATACCATTATTTTACAAGATGCCTCAGCCTGTTACTGTAGCCTCTCTATTTAAGAGACATAGAAGGCCTCAAACTGCAAAAACTGGGGACACAAAATTTAACCTTTCCCCAAGCATGACCTGGGGCCAGTTTCATCAAAACATTTAAGACATATTTTTGACTTACCGATGTCTTAAAAATTGCTTAAAACAACAAACGCATAACCCAGGTTTTGGTAGAATGGCGATACACGTTTTTTACCCTAAACTTGTCGTAAGTCGTCGGTAAGTCAAAAATATGTCTTAAATGTTTTGATGAAACAGGCCTCTGGTTTTGAGTAGAAGTGCCTATAAGAAAAAGCTTTGAGAAAACATGAGACAAAAGAAGAAAATGCTGATAACCTGCATTTTACTCCTTTTGCCTCAATATTTTCTGTGATATATCATACACAAATTCTGTCATCTTGAGCTTCATGTGAGCTTTACATTATAAAGGTCTATAAATATACTTGGATAATCACCTAATATCCCTCATTGATTGAATGTTGTCCCATTACCAAATGATAAAATTTTAACCTTTTCCATATAGAAAAAAAATTTTTAGATGACATTTTCCGTGTGATGAAATTTTGATATGACTTTTGTGGGAGATAACATTGTCACGACTCACAAGCAATGTCATCATTTTCCACAATGTTTTGCGAAGAATTTATCTTGTCAAAAAGTGTCATTATGTGGGAATGGGTTATGATAGTATCTGCACGACCTCCAATTTGTCTACAGCGGCAGCAAAATTTGCGCAGTTGGACCAAGTTGGCAGCCGTTCGTTTGTCATAATCTCAATCATGAGGTCCCTTCTTATATCCCCAGCTGCTGCTAATATCATCTATAATGTTAACCCATTACCAAACAGTGACTCTTTTTGACTCCCCACAAGATAATGGCTTTGGAAAACATTGTGGAAAATGAAGAAATTGCTTGTCACAAGCAATTTCTTCTTTTCTCACAATATTTTCTACACAAAAAGACCAAAAAATGAAAATTTTCATTCAGTTTTAACTGTTGTCTGCATCATCTTTGAATTTGGACCAGTCTAAAAGTTTGCTGTTTGGTAATGGGTAAACTCTTTCCCAAACAAGACCTGGTTTTCATGTCTCAAGTTGGATAGGCTTGGGAAAATATTGAGACAAAAAAGGAAATGCTGATAGGCAGCATTTTCTTCTTTTGCCTCAATATATTCCGGACAATGTTATTAACAAAATTCCATCCATTTCAAAATCTAATTTGTCGTCTGCAACAGCTTTTAACTTAGAAATTTTGTTGTTTGGGAAAGGGTTAACATACTTATCATAAGGATCAATCTGAACCTAATGTCATTTGAGAAAGGATTAGCTTGAATTTTTTGTTTGAATGATGATAATCAGGTGATACAACAATTTCAGAAAATCTTTAAAATAATTTCGTAAATACGGGACCGATTTGAATTCGGTTTGAAACAGAGAAGGTAGACGGACGTCATGCATTAAATGGACATGCTGGAATTTTGAAAAATCAGCTGATAAAAAATTTACTGAAGATCAACCAAATTTTTGGTTGATCTTCAATAACTTTTTATCAGTTGATTTTTCAAAAATCCATCACATTCAGCATATTCCTGGCATTTCCCCACCTTCTGTGTTTCAAACTGAATTCAAATTTTTAAGTATTAACATAATTGTTGAAGATTTTATAAATTTCTGTGTCACGTGATTAACCACTGTGAATTAACCCTTTCCCAAACAAGACCTGGTTTTGAAGTCCCAAATAGAAAAGGCTCGGGAAAACATTGAAACAAAAGAAGAAACTGCTGATAATCAGCAGTTTCTCCTTTTGTCTCAATGTTTTCTATGCCATATTTTACACAAATCTTATCTTGAATAACATCTATTTTGTCATTTGTGTCAGTATTTGAAGTGGATCACCCTAAAATATTGCTGTTTGGGAAAGGGTTAATTGGTTTATTATTTCAGAACAATTAAAGGCAAATGACAGAGTCATGAGAAAAACACAGAGAGATCTTGAGAGAGACAGAAATAAAATGGAGAAAGAAGAGAAAAAATTGGTAACGGATTTCCCCTTTATTCCTTTCCCAAATGAGCATTAATTTTAGACTAAAGTTTTCATACAACACGGTGGATAATCATGTGATACAATATTTTCAGAAAATCTTCAATAATTTTGTAATTACTGGACCGATTTGAATTCTGTTTGAAGCAGAGAATGTGGACAGACGTCACACATTAGATGGTTGATTTTTGAAAAATTAACAGATAAAAAGTTATTGAAGATAAGCCAAAATTTTGGTTTATCTTCAATAACTTTTTATATGCCCGAAGGGTCGTATTATGTTATGGCCCCAGTCGTCCATCCATCTGTACATCTCTCCATCCATCTGTCCATCCATTAGCAATTTCTTGTGTGCGCAACTCCTCCTACAGTTTTGATCGTAATTTGATCAAACTTGCCACAATGATTCTCCATGGTGTCTAGTTGTGCGCACCACTTGCGGAATTCAGATAACTCTTTTCGTTCTTGAATTATCTGCCCTTGAATTGAAAAAAAATGGCCAATTTTAGTGACAAGCCCCTCTCGGGCTTATATGCGCCGATCTGTGAAGCTCTTGTTTATCATTCAGTTGGTTCTACAAAAGTCTAACATGTCCAGCTTATTGCTGGCATTTCCACACCTTCTCTGCTTCAAACTGAATTCAAATTTGTCAAGTATTAAAAAGATATTGATGATTATCGGAAATTCTGCCTAACATGATTGTACACTGTGTATAAGTAATCAAAAGCGTTTTGGACAGCATTTCCCTCAAAAGTGCTTTGGGCAGCAGTTCCCTCAATGTTTTCTCTGCAAAATTTGTACAAATTTCTTTTTTTAGTCAACATGATTTTCCTCGACTACTAAAGCTATGAAATTAAACAATAATAAAATTTTATTGCAATGAAAAGTTTTTACTCTTTCTCAAACAAGCCATGATTTTTATGTCCCTAATATAAAATATTTAAGAAATTATTAAGAAAAAAAGAAAAAAATTGCTGATGATATACATTTCTTTTCCCCCTGAGTAAGGACACGTAAAAGGAAGAGTTAATGTTCCTTCTAAGTATTTTCTGTGCTATTATTCATTATTATTGTTTAACCCATTGCCACACAATGACTCTTTTTGACTCCCTATAAGATAATGGCTTTTGAAAACATTGTGGAAAATAAAGAAATTGCTTGTGACAAGCAATTTCTTCATTTCCCACAATGTTTTCTACACAAAATGACCAAAAAGGTTTAAAATTCATTGACTTGAAATTGTCGTCTGCAACATCTTTGAATTTGGACCAGTCTAAAATTTTGTTGTTTGGTAATAGGATATGAATCCTATCTTCATCATCATGATTATCCATTTTGACGTATGCTGCAGCTTTCATATTGGAACACCCTAACAATTCGCTGTTTGGAAAAGTTTTATACCTAATGAATATGTTCTTTTTCAGGAAATGGAAATAAAGAAAGCAGCAAGACAGGGAAATAAACAGGTACATTTTTATCAATCAAAAATGCATAAAATAATATGCATGGTTTTTCCTCGCGCACAAATTTGTGCGTTTTGGCACAGTTTCAAATCAAATGACCCTCTAAAAATTATCAGCGGGGACATGAAGAAACAATGTTACAATACCAGCGTTTTTTCTCCTTCTTTGGACGGGTCCGTAAAAAGGACCCGTTCCCAATGCCAAGCAGGGTAATTTTTTCCCAAATTCTTGACAGAAATTCCCAATACAAAAGTTATTCCTTCTTTTTTACGGAAAATTAAACATTGCCTTTCTTATTCTGAAAAAGGAAATATCAAGAGGCAATCTGAAAGTCCCATAAGTTGATTTCATAGAGTTAACTATACACAGGACTCAATTTTTGTTGCAATCTGTCATGCAAATATTTTCCCATTTTTGACAAACCAATGCATTTTTCCCAAACCAATGCATTTTTCCCAATTTGCCTGGTTCCGGACCCGTTCCCAAAACTATGAGAAAAAGCGCTGAATACAATGATCCCCTAATTTGAAGACCAAGGGGACACAATGACCCCCTCTAGAAAAAGTCAAGGGGAAACTCTGAATATGTATGTTTCTGGGTCATTAAATGCACATATTAACCCATTCCTACACCCATTGACACCCACAAGAGAATGGCTCTGGAAAACCTTGTAGAAAATGAAGAAATTGCTTGTGACAAGCAATTTCTTCATTTCCCACAAAGTTTTCTACCAAGAAAGACCAAAAACTGTAAAATTTTATTCCTTTGAAATTGTCTTCAGCAACATCTTTAAATTTGGACCTGCCCAAAATTTTGCTGTCTGGTAATGGGTTAAGAGGTAGAAGTTGGACATTAGTGAGAGAAAATGTGTAATTAAGTCAGTAAATTCATAAGTCGTTCACTCCTTGCTTTTATTTTATTGTTCTCAAATAAGCTTAGTTTGGACAAGAAAAAGGAATAGTTATTGTTCCTTTTCCCATAAGATGTATGGATATCTAAGACGGCAAAGTCAACGAACACACATGGATACCTCTACTGAGACCTTTAATTTGATACCGTGACCTTTCTCCTTGTGACTGTGACCTTGAAGTTTGACCTACTTTTCAAAAACTGTAACCTGGCCTATATCTGATTCTCATGTACTATTACAGATAGAGACTTGATATTTCATACATGGTTCCTTCCTGCCAATACCTTTCATTTGGGACCATGCTTTGTGACCTCAGGGCCTTGACCTTATAGTTTGACCTTTTTGTGAAAAGCTCCTATTTAGGCATGCTGTGCTGTCTAAGAACAACTCTTGTTTACATGGGCATTACCAATAGTGTTTTATGAATAAAATCTCTATTTGGTGACCATTTTGAAGAAATTAAGCTGTAGGGGTGATTTCGAACCTGTAGGGGTATAATAGTGATTAACATGAAGCTGTAGTGGGGCTGATACAGCTTATTAGGCTGGGGAGAACACTGATCTGTAAAGCATTAGTGAATACTTTAACTTTCTTTCTTTTTTTTGCAGCATAAATGAAAAGTCATCAAAAATGTCTACAGTCAGCTCTGGGGAAGTGACATTTCTGAATCTTTTGTCAAATTTGAATGTGTCTTCTACATTATTGTACTTTATTTCAAATAGGCTGCCACAGTACTAGCCAAACAACTTGTGAATCTCAGGAAACAAAAGAACAGAAGTTATGCTACTGGCTCAAAAATACAGGCAGTGGGCAATCAACAAAAGGTATAAAGTTAATAGATCTATTTCAATACAAAATTTATTGAAGTTATAAGATAACCTGGGAAAAGGACAAGTTATTTGAAGAAGCCTAAGAGATTACATTAATAAAAACTTGTAGGTGAATACCACTCTAGTAAGCAATTTCGTGTTTGCAAGGTTTTAGTTTAGAGTAGTCAGGTACAATCAATCGGAATCATATTGGTCATGATCATCTTCTTGATTAGATATTAGCCTTCTGTGTCTTCAAAAGTTCTTCTGTCTCGATGGAAATGAGAATATAAAATTCTATTGCTATCAGACGATTCGAATGAGTACCCACAACATAGAGTTTTATGCACAATAAATTAGATACTGCCAGAGCTCCAGATAAGAGGGGGTGATGACTTTTTAAACTGCAATGATTCTCTTATTGTTCATCAAACCCTATATTGCGGGTACTCATTTGTATCGTCTCATCGAGACGATTCAAATGAGTACCCACAACATAGGGTTTGGAATTGAAATAAGAAAGTTAGAATGTCTTCACCCAGACTTATCTGTAGCCCTGACTGCATTTTGAAAAGCCTTTACTCACTCTTATCTGGACCTCTGCTGTATCTGTGAATATTGTATCATCTACAATAGAATCATTATAGAATCTTTACATCTATTTGAGCCAGGATCTGGAAAAACGTCCTTTAAAGCTATTGAGCCCAACATGGTTCAAGATCAGCCTGCGTATACACACAGTCTGATCATGAACCATGTTGGTCTCTATTAGATTATCTGTGACCTGTATCAACTTAAAGAGAGCAGCATGGATACATATTGGACTGCATTTGACAACAGGCCGATCTTGAAACTCAATTTTTAAAAATGCTATAAGGGACGTTTTTCCAGATACCGGCTCATTTATTTTGTTTGTTCACAGTTGATGCATTCAAATATGAAGATGGCTACAGCTATGGGCACTACTACCAAGGTATGAATACATTATTTTGTTACAATCATTTTATCACAACTTAGAAAAAAAAGCAGTTGTGTATTATGAAATCATTGATATTGTTTGACCATTTTTGCCTCAGATTCTTGAATATTTGTCCATTGTGGCTAGTTGAACCATTATACAAAATGGCTTAAGTGGTGTCTATGCATATGTAATGAGTCTCATGTAAACATGGCCAAACATTATACTATAAGATCAAAAGTTCTGCCTATATAATCCATTCTAATATAATGGTGCTTTTTGATGCCCAACAAGATAAAAACTTTGTAAAACATTGTTGAAAATGAAGATATTGCTTGTGACAAGTAATTTCATTATTTTCTCTAATGTTAAAGGAAGAAGAAATGTAATGGACGAGTCTAAATTTTTACCCTCTAGCAATGGGTAAGTCTATGATCACCACAAAACACTGGTAGTTCCACTTTGTTAGGTATAAACTCTTTCCAGAACAATGACACTTTTTGACACACCTGATATTAAAGGCCAGGGAAAGCATTGAGGCAAAGGAAGAAAATGCTGATAACCAGCTCTTCTCATTTTGGTTCAATATTTTCTTTGTAATTCATAGACAAATCATATCTTTATCAACATTCAATATGTTGTTTACAGCAGCTTTCAAAATGGACCACCCTAAAATTTTGCCGTTTTGGAAAGGGTTAATTTATCCATATTTAAGGAACTACAATTTTCCATTGAAGCTGTGTACATGTGTGAAGGATAGCATATAACTGTGTCTCTTTAGGTCTTCATGTTCAAATAATCTTTTTGTATGCCCCCTGTATCGAAAGATCGGGGGCATATTGTTTTACTTGTGTCTATCTGTCTGTCCGTCTGTAATTCGGAAAACTTAACCTGAAAACTTAACATTAGCATTTTCGGGGGCATTAGTGTTTCACAAACACATCTTGTTTTAATTATCATTACAGACGATGCAACAAATGAACAAAGTAATGGACCCACAGAAAACTGCCAAGATGATGCAAGACTTTGAGAAAGAATCAACAAAGATGGGAATGACGGAAGAAATGAGTAAGTCTACATTACATGATTAAACCCTTTCCCAAACGACAAAATTTTAGGTTGTTCCGAATTAAAAGATGCTGCAGACGACACAATTAAGATTGAAAATCATTTGATTTGTGTAAAATATAGCATAGAAAATATTGAGGCAAAAGGAGAAACTGCTGGTTATCAGCAGTTTCTTCTTTTGCCTCAACATTTTCCCAAGCATATTCTATTAGGGACGTCAAAACCAGGTCTTGTTTGAGGGTTTAACCCTTTCCCAACTATTCCTTAGTTTTGAGGTCCCTCGGAAAGAAAATAAGAAAAGATTCAGTGAAAAGAAAATGCTTATGGCCAGTATCTTCAATGCTAGTATCTTCAATGCTGTAACAATGTACAGACGTATATTTGCACCATCTTCTCCGTCGGTCCATCCATCCATCAGTCCATGCATCCGTCCGTCCATCCATTTTTAGCTCACCTGAGCACGAAGTGCTCAAGGTGAGCTATTGTGATGGCTTTTTGTCCGTCGTCCGTCCGTCTGTCCATCTGTCCGTCTGTCCGTCTGTCCACAATTTGGTGTTTACACTCTAGCATCCACAAATGTTTGTCAATTTTAATCAAACTTTGTCAAAACAAGTATGGTTATAAGTTCTCGAATGAGTTCGATTGTGGGCCAGATCGGACCAGAAAGTGCTGAGTTATCTGCCCCTGAATGTCAAAAAATGCTGTTTTTAACTTTGTTTACACTCCAGCATCTACAATTATTGACCAATCAATACAAAACTAAGACATAATGTTGAAGACCATAAGATCTCGGATGAGTTCAATTTTCGGTGAGATCAGACTAGAAAGTCGAGAGTTATGTGCCCTTGAATTTGACAAAATTGCCGTTTTCAACCATTTTCGACCTTGTTTACACTCTAGAATCTACATTTATTGACCAATCAAGACAAAACTTGGATATTATGTTGCAGACCATAAGATCTCGGATGAGTATGATTTTCAGTCAGATCAGACAAGAAAGTCCAGAGTTAAGTGCCCTTGAATTTGACAAAATTGCCGTTTTCGACCATTTTCGACCTTGTTTACACTCTAGAATCTACATTTATAGATCAATCAAGACAAAACTTGGATATTATGTTGAAAACCATAAGATCTCGGATGAGTTTGATTTTCAGTGAGATCAGACTAGAAAGTCGAGAGTTATGCGCCCTTGAATTTGATAAAATAGTCGTTTTCGACCATTTTCGACCTTGTTTACACTCTAGAATCTACAATTTTTGACCAAACAAGACAAATCTTTGACATAATGTTGGAGACCATAAGATCTCACATGAATTCGATTTTCAGTCTGATCAGACCGGAGAGTCAAGAGATATGTGTCCTTGAACTTGCCAAAATTGCTGATTTTGATTGGTTTCGACTTTGTTCACTCTCGAGAATCTACAATTACTTACCAATCAAGACAAAACTTGGACATAATGTTGGAGACTATAAGATCTCAAATGAGTTCGATTTTCAGTCTGATTAGAAAGGAAAGTTGAGAGTTATGTGCCCTTGAACTTGCCAAAATTGCTGATTTTGACTGTTTTCGACTTTGTTCACTCTCCAGAATCTACAATTATTGACCAAGACAAAACTTGAGCACAATGTTTGGGACCATAAGATCTCTCATGATTTTAACCCATTACCAAACATTGACGCTTTTTGACGCCCTTCAAGATAAAGGCTATGGAAAACATTGTGGAAATTGAAGAAATTGCTTGTCACAAGCAATTTCTTCATTTCCCACAATGTTTTCTGGCCAAAAAGATCCAAAAAATTAAAATTTTATTTTCTTGAAAAAGTCGTCTGCAGGATCTTTCAAATTGGAATGGTCCAAAATTTTGTCGTTTGGGAAAGGGTTAATTTAAGTCTGAACGGATAGGTCTGGAGTTATGCACACATATATTTGACAAAATTGTTGTTTTCGACTTTTTTTTTTTACTCTAACAACTAGAAATATTTACCAATCAAGACGAAACTCAGACAATGTTGATTTTGGATGAGGTTGAAATTCGGCATAATTAGAAATTACTGAGTTATCTGCCCTTGAATTTTATTAATTTGCTGTTTTCGACATTTTTTTACTCTAACATATGGCGTGCGAAAAGGGTCTATAGACATAATAGCGCAATACCTACATTAGCTATACTTACATTCACAAATAGTGACCAATCAAGACAAACTTGGACACAATGTTGACGACCATGGGTTTGTTTTCCGTCTTAAAGTCACAAATTGATTTGGACAAAACTGTTGCTCATACAATCTTTGTTCAGGTGAGCGATATAGGACCATCATGGTCCTCTTGTTCTTGTCAACGCAACTCATCCTGACCTTAGTTTCTGGCTGGATCTTTTTGAAACTTGGTAAATGTTATCACCTCAATTGGTAGATGTGCATGAAGGAAGGATTATATGGTTCATTGATTTTTGCCTGAGTTATGCCCCCTTAAAACTTAGTCTCTGGGGCTTATTGAAATTGCAGCCCTGTGAACGTAACTCCTCCTAAGTTTCTGGCTGGATCTTAATGAAACTTGATGGATGTTATCACCTCAATTGGTAGATGTGCATGAAGTAAGGATTTTATGGTTCATTGATTTTTGCCAGAGTTATGCCGCCTTAAGGGGGAATGCTCCAGTTTTTCGGAACACTCGGTCTTTACTGTAGTAAATTAAATGTTTCATACCAATATGTTTCGCTACCATATTTTCAATAATATAATACATCATTACAATTTACCAGTTTCGACGGTAAAAATGTATTTATTATGCGAAACTGATTTCCTCAAGATGGAAATCGATTATTTGGAGCAAGACAGTAGTAAGTGTGTATGCAGTTACCACCGTTTTGCGTCATTTTATTCATTAGTAGTTGATAAAAAATCCTGTAATTCAGTAATAAGTGCGCTGACCTATACATTTTCTTTTTGAATTATTACCAGGACATGTTGCTTAATACAATGAGGGAGTTTCATCTAATTCTTTTATGTAGAACTTGAAATATTTCCAAAAATATGCAAATTTTGACATAAAACACTCCAGCTTCGTTGATCTAACCGAACACGGGAGCATGCTGTTTTATACATTTACGCGTTTATAGAAGCACATATTTTGGGTTTTCAGTTCTTATTAAATATAAGACGTTACTTTAAATCCATTTTCCGGACTAAACGATGAATATGCAGCATTTTATTAGCATTTTAGTGACCTTGGATAGGTGCAAGAAATTGCAGGGTGCCCACCCTTCAACTGGAATAAAATTCCCTGACTTTTCACTGACTTTTCCCTGACCAAAATTCATTTTTCCCTGACCTTTTTTCGCGCTAAACAGCCTCATTCTCCCCCCAAAGCCGGCGGATCCATCTGCTATTTATTAAGATTCCTTACAAAAACAATTCAAATGTGATTGTTGAACTCACATGTATTAGTAGAATCCATAAAATGCTCAACTTTCTAAACTTGATGAAGAGACAGATTTGCTTCCACTCAATTCATTTTCCATTCTAAATTTTAACTGAGCAATACGGTAATAAGGCCCTTATACTTATCTAGATACTTTCTAAATTCCAATCAAAATTTCCTGCACTGATAGCCTTTCACATTTATCTTCACTTAAAATATCCTGTTTAGTGTTTTCTAGTTACTTTCAGTCATTTTCTGGACAAAATTAATACCTCTGTGCATGTGTGAACAGTTTATCATCAGAACAATTTGATGTACATTTTTAACATACTGCATGCTTAAGTGTTGCAATTTTAGAGCATTGAAAAACAAGCTTTGTGCTAAAATTGATTTTCTACCAATCAGGTACAAGTGCAACTAATTAATGTTTGTAGGAAACAGGTGATAATGGATATATTTAACCCTTTCCCAAACGGCAAAATTCTATGGTGATCCACTTCAAAAAACTGCCACAAATGACAAAATGAATGTTATTAAGGATAGGATTTGTGTAAAATATGGCATAGAAAATATTGAGACAAAAGGAGAAACTGCTGGTTATCAGCAGTTTCTTCTTTTGTTTCAATGTTTTCCCAAGCCATTTCTATTATGGACGTCAAAACCAGGTCTTGTTTGGGAAAGGGTTAAGGGCCTTATTCACTTGATATAAAAATGTTACTTGAAAGAAGACAATGGTAATATCTAAGTGATTTGGATGGAGATGGCATGTATGACCCAATTATGTTACACTCATCATCAAACTCAAAAGCAATTAAAACCAAATTGTACACTGCCAAGTGTGCAAGTATTAATACACATACCACACCACATAATGTGACTACCCTCTTAGTATCAATATTTCTTCAACCTCCTCTGAAGATTTCAATATTCTTCTTTTCACTGTCAGCTTCTTTCATCTTGCTTACAGATTTAGCCCTCAGAGCATTAGATTTCAATAGAAGATCCATTTCAAATGTTAAGCCTTAATTCAACATTAAAATGATAAAATGATTAGTGCAGAGTCATGTTTGAAAGAACAACTGGTTTGTTAATTAAAACCTGAAGAATGCCATAGCTGTGATTATCTGTTTTACTTCATTTCATTTTCTTCTATTTGTTTTGTTTGAACAAAAGAGAATTTCAAAATTCCCTGACTTTTCCCTGACTTTTTATGCTTTTCAGATTTCCCTGACCATTTTTCAAAATTCCCTGACTTTTCCCTGACCTTGAAGAAAATACAAATTTCACTGACTTTTCCCTGACCAGTGGGCACCCTGAATTGTGCATTTTTCTATGTAGGGGTATGTGATACGAGTGCCAATAAAATTCAAACAAGATCGCTGACAATCAATTTTTAGCTCACCTGAGCACAAAGTGCTCAAGGTGAGCTATTGTGATCACTTTTTGTCCGTCGTCCGTCCGTCTGTCTGTCCACAATTTGGTGTTTACGCTCTAGCATCCACAAATATTAATCAATCTTGATCAAACTTTGTCAAAACAAGTATGGTCATAAGTTCTCGGATGAGTTCGATTATGGGCCAGATCGGACCGGAATGTGCTGAGTTATCTGCCCTTGAATGTCAAAAAATGCTGTTTTTGACTTTGTTTACACTCTAGCATCTACAATTATTGATCAATCAAAACAAAACTTGGAGACAATGTTGGAGACCATAAGATCTCGGATGAGTTCGGTTTTCAGTATGATCTGATCAGAAAGATGAGAGTTATGTGCCCTTGAATTCGACAAAATTGTTATTTTCTGCTGTTTTTGACCTTGTTTACACTCTAGAATCTACAATTATAAATCAATCGAGACAAAACTTGGACACAATGTTGGGGACCATAAGATCTCAGATGAGTTTGATTTTCAGTTTGATCTGATCAGAAAGTCGAGAGTTATGTGCCCTTGAACTTGACAAATTGCCGTTTTTGGCTGTTATCGACCTTGTTTACACTATAAAAACTACAATTATCAATCAATCAAGACAAAACTTGGACATAATGTTGGGAACCATAAGATCTTGGATGAGTATGATTTTCAGTCTGATCTGATCAGAAAGTCGAGGGTTATGTGCCCTTGAATTTGACAAAATTGTCATTTTCGGCTGTTTTCGACCTTGTTTACACTCTAGAATCTACAATTATATATCAATCAAGACAAAACTGGACACAATATTGGGGACCATAACATCTCGGATGAGTTCGATTTTCTTTTTGATCTGAGGAGAAAGTCAAGAGTTACGTGCCCTTGAATTTGACAAAATTGCCATTTCTCGGCTGTTTTCGACCTTGTTTACACTCTAGAATCTACAATTATAAATCAATGAAGACAAAAGTTGGACGCAATGTTAGGGACCATAAGATCTCGGATAGTTCTGATTTTCAGTTTGATCTGATCAGAAAGTCAAGAGTTATGTGCCCCTGAATTTGACGAAATTGCCATTTTAGACTGTTTTCAACCTTGTTTACACTCTAGAATCTACAATTATCAATCAATCAAGACAAAGCTTGGACACAATGTTAGGGACCATAAGATCTCGTTTCAGTTTGATTTCCAGTCTGATCTGATCAGAAAATCGAGAGTTACGTGCCCTTGAATATGACAAAATTGCTGTTTTTGGCTGTTTTCGACCTTGATTACACTTAAGAATCTGCAATTATTGACCAATCAAGACAAATCTTGGACACATTGTTGGGGACCATAAGATTTTGGATGAGTTTGATTTTCAATTGGATCTGATCAGAAAGTCGAGAGTTATGTGCCCTTGAATTTGATAAAATGCCGTTTTCGACGGTTTTCTACCTTGTTTATACTCTAGAATCTACAATTATTTATCATTCAAGACAAAACTTGGAAACAATGTTGGGCACCGTTACATCTCTGATGAGTTTGATTTTCACAATGTACAGTCAAACCTCGATCTCTCGAGCACGGGCCTCTTCGAACACCGCGGAAAATTCGAAATAGAATCTCGGTCCCAACACAATTTGTTCTTTATTCCTTATTTTCAAGCGCGGATAACTGGCACACCTCAGGATCAAACTTTCGAACACATTTTCCGGTCCCGTGCATTGATTTACTATATAATTCACCACATAAAGTCGAACAAAGGGTTTTCCAATAAATCTTCCTGGCTTCTATTGTTTGTTTTCACACCTATCGCCGGATAATCTCTTTTTGACAGCTTCTTGTTTATCAATTAAACCTGTGCATAACTATCACTTGTCATGAAAAATACACGTCTTTAATTACCATTTATTGGTTTTCATGTATCGTGATTGGGTCTTAATTGCAACCAAAGGTTAATTGATTGGGTCTTCATTCTGATTTTAACATTTGAAAACATCGTAACTACAGCTTAGCCGAGCTGCACTTACAGCATTCACAAACGTAGGCAGCTAGATCGTATAAACGAAGGAGTTTTGTAGCGAATTTGCTTTTATTTTATCATGTACGTACATTATCTTGAAAGATTTATAATATATAATATTTATTCTTTGCCCATAGTTACACGAATAAAGATATACTCCGTAAATATTGACCTGAACCTGTTGAATATGTAATGAGTAATTGTGATGCGAAATAATCAATACTTGCCAGCACTCCTAATTGTCGAGCAGAGTCGATTGTTTCCATAAGCATTGGAACTTTGCATTCTGCACGTGCTCCTCGTGTCAATATACATCGAAGAGTGGTTATTTTGCATCACAGTTACTCATTACATATTCAACAGGTTCAGGTCAATATTTACGGAGTATATCTTCTCGTGAAAACATTTTTGTTCGTCATGCGAGTATTCCGTATGTGTTTAAGTGTACCAAAAGTCGGATATAACCTATTTTCGGACGGAACACATTTCCCCTTCTATACGACGTCATGTCGAATTTTGGATGAGTCGAACTTCCAATATCTCGAACAAATTAAGGGGTCCTGTGGGTGTTCGAGAAACTGAAGTTTGACTGTAATTGATCATAAGTTCGTTTTCAGTCTTAACCCTTTCGTTTGCAGAATTATTTCCCAGAAATGACCTTTTCCCTATTTCCAAGCACTTCATGTATACAAATGCATAATAGATAGATTTTACTTGCAGAAAACCCATAAACCTATATATCATTGAAAAAGTTATTCAATTTCCTTTAACAATATGATGAGTAACTGATAGAAAATTTGCATCTCGTCAAAATCTAAACCTCTTGCCCCATGACCCCTATCAGGCCCCCTGCCATGACCCCCGACCACCCCCACCCCTACGATTTGGGACTGGATTCGGTTTAGGGTTATCGGAATCACTATCGGGGTCACTATTCGAAGTCTCCGAGACATTTCTAATGTTCAAATTACCTTTTGCCCCCAAAAAATCAGTGTAATAGATATCATCATCGTCCGGCACTGACATGATGATTCGCCGGACCTCTTCTGCAGAATATTGAACCCTCCTGGCCATCGTTACAGCTCATAAAACCCCAAAAACTGCGCTTTTCTTCACATTTTACGAGAACAAAACAGTATTGCGCAATATTTCCGGTGTCATAATAACTTTAACAGTGTAAAAATTGCTTTTAAAAGCCCATGCCCCCCCCCCCCCCCCCCCCCCCTAAATAGTATAAGCCTTCCTGACCACGCTTTAAAGCGCGCTTGCAAACGAAAGGGTTAAAGTCATAAATATCAATTGAATTGAACAAAAATGTTGCTCATATCATTTTGGTTCAGGTGAGCGATATAGGACCATCATGGTCCTCTTGTTATTTTATTTTTCAATTGGTAATAACATGAAATTTCAACATACAAAATGTAAATAAATTCTATTATTGGGAAAAAATTTAGGAAACTGGAGCATTCCCCCTTAAAACTTAGTCTCTGTGACTTATTGAAATTGCAGCCTTGTGAAGGCAACCCCTCCTAAGATTCTGGCTGAATATTAATGAAACTTGATGGATATTATCACCTTAATTGGTAGATGTGCATGAAGTAAGGATTTATGGTTCATCAATTTTTGCCTGAGTTATGCCCCCTGAAAACGTAATCTCTGAGGCTTAGTGATATTTCAGCCTTGTGACTAGATATTTATAATACCTTCTTGTGGACACAACTTTTTACAGGTTTTCGAGTGGATATTTATAAATCCTTGTCAATTTCATTTTTCTTGTCTCAAGTTTTATAAGTGGCAGCGTATATTGTGACCATGGCACTCTTGTTTCTATCAAGGACATCAAAAACCCGGTCTTGTTTGGGAAAGGGTTAAATTGTTCAACATTAATTTTATTCTGGTTTCGCCTGCTTTATTTCAGTCAATGATACCCTGGATGACATTTTAACAGAATCAGGGGATGAAGAAGAAGAGGACGCCATTGTAACACAAGTGTTGGACGAGATTGGTATTGATATTACCGGAAAAGTATGTGCACTCTTTTACACTGTCATGAAATATACACGGTTTTGATGTCTTTGTAAGGCATAATTTTGAAAAACACAGGGAAAAAAAAAAAGAAAATATTGACTGTCAGATTTCTCTCTGTTTCTTCTTTGATATAAAATCCAAATTTTCTGCATTTAACAAAGTCCATATTGTCATATTCTAGCTATAAAGTTTGACCAGCAAATTTTTTTACTTTTTTTTGTCTGCAAAATTATAACGGGAAGAATATTCCCTTAGGCATGTGTGTGTTTTAATCCATTCCCACATATATTGATGCTTGTTGACGCTTCACAAGGTAAAGGCTTTGGAAAATAATGTGGATAATGAAAAAAATGCTTGTGACAAGCAATTTTTCCATGTCCTATATTGTTTTTCAACCCAAAATGCAAAGCTTTTTAAATTCCACAAACATGAAATTGTCGTCTGCAACAAATTTCAAATTGGAACCGTCCAAAATTTTGCCATCTGGTAATGGGTTAATATTAGACTGTCCAAATTTGAAAGGAATTGAAAAGACTAAAAAATTGGATGTCAAAAGTAGAAAATGTGTATGGTTCCAAGTACAGCATAGAAAATATTGGGAGAAAAGAATAATTTGCTGATTGTGTTTTTCTTTCAATGTTTTTCAAAACCATTTCGACTAGGGAGGCTAAACTGATCTTGCATGAGAATTGGTTTAACCTTTATGGAACAAGACCTGGTTTTGATGTCCCGAATAGAAGGTTTAGGAAAACAGAGGCAAAAGGAGAAATTGCTGAAAGTCAGCAATTTCTCCTTTTATCTCCATATTTTCTGTGCCATATTACACACAAATCGTATCCTTAGTAATATCCATTTTGTTGTCTGTAGCTCTTTATACCCCCGCAAACGAAGTTTGGAGGGGGTATACTGGAATCAGCCTGTCGGTCCAGTGGTTGGATGGTTGGAAGATTGGATGGTTGGTTTGTTTGTTGGTCTGTCTCCAAAACTTTGTCCGGACAACTCCTCCTACACTTGTTGACCGATTTAGTTCATACTTGGCACAAGTGTTCATTGTGACCTGTAGATGTGCAAGACGCAAATTTCACGGAAATCGGACCGATACTTTTTGAGTTATGGCCCCTGATTTGACCCAAAAATGCTTGTCCGGATAACTCCTCCTACAGTTACTGTCCGATTTGCTTCATACTTGGCACAGGTGTGAATAAGGACGTGTAGATGTGCAAGACGCAGATTTCACGAAAATCTGACCGTTACTTTCTGAGTTATGGCCCCTGATTTGACCAAAAAATGCTTGTCCGGACAACTCCTACAGTTACTGTCCAATTTGCTTCATATTTGGCACATGTGTGCATTAGGACCTGTAGATGTGCAAGACGCAAATTTCACGAAAATCCGACCATTACTTTTTGAGTTATGGCCCCTGATTTGACAAAAAATGCTTGTCCGGATAACTCCTCCTACACTTGTGGACTGATTTAATTCATACTTGGCACAGGTGTTCATTGTGACCTGTAGATGTGCAAGACGCTAATTTCACGGAAATCGGACCGATACTTCTTCAGTTATGGCCCCTGATTTGACCCAAAAATGCTTGTCCGGCCAACTCCTCCTACAGTTACTGTCCGATTTGCTTCATACTTGGCACATGTCTGCATAAGGACCTGTAGATGTGCACGACGCACATTTCATGAAAATCTGACCATTACTTTCTCAGTTATGGCCCTTGATTTTACCAAAAAATGCTTGTCCGAACAAGTCCTCCTTTAGTTACTATCTGATTTGCTTCATACTTGGCACAGGTGTTCATTAACTTCTGTACATGTGCAAGATGCACATTTCACGAAAATCAGACTGACACTTTCTGAGTTATGGCCCCTGAATTGACAAAAATGCTTGTCCGGACAATTCCTTCTACAGTTACTGAACGATTTGCTTCATACTTGGCACAGGTATGCATTATGACCTGTATATATGCAAGATGCAAAATTCATGGAAATCAGACCGATACTTTCTGAGTTATGGCCCTTGATTGGACCAAATTTCAATAAAATCGGATTGACTATTTCTGAGTATGGCTCCTAAATCAACAAAAATGCTTGTCCAAACAAAGGTGGTGGCGGGGGTATTTTTATCACCTTCAGTGATAGATTTCTAGTTTGAATTTGGAGCAACCTGAAATTTAGTTGTTTGGAAAAGAGTTGATTGAATAACAAGATACTCATTTTCCCTTTACAGATGTTAGACGCCCCCTCAGCACATTCAGGAAAACTCGGTGAGGGCTCAAAGTCGAAAGCCAGTGCAGTAGATGACGATATTGAAAGACAATTGGCAGCTTTAAAAGACTTGTAGTGTAAAATGTTATTGTGCCTTTATTTATGTCCTTCATGTTATATACACAAAGCATCAGTTGCATATCCCATAACCAGACAGGAAATTTGATTTGTCCAAATTGTCCAAAAAGATTATGTAGACGACAATTTTAAAGTGACATTTCAGAATTATTTTTACATAAATTTTACTTTTATTCTATCTGAAAGAGCATGTCTTCTTATGAAACTTCTGAAAATTCCAAGCCAAAATATTGAACCGTTTATGAGAAATATATATTTTTCTGCTAAAACAAGTAAAAAATTGCTGTAATGTACAGCAAAATGAATTGTATCGCGCTTAAAAAATTATACCAAAGTACTGAATGGTACAAGTGTCTGGTTAAGTCAACATGCAGTGAAAACCGAAACAGGATTGCATGTCAGCATATGCTGGTGCTAGGTCTAGTCTATTTTTGTGTGTTCAGCCAGATTATACATTAATCAAACAACATAGGAGGGGAAGTAAGCAAATACAAAAGTGTTAAATGTTGCAGTTGAATAAATGGGGATTAAAATTAACTTAAACAAGAAAAGAAACCGAATATTTCAGCAAGGAATTAGGACCAAGATGGTCCTGAATCGTTTCTCCGTGAAATTATTCTTTGGAAAAAAAAGAAGGAAAAAAAGACACACACAAATAAATTGAAAGTGCACCATAGTAACCACAGTTCACTATGAAAATATTTTTCGAAAAAAAAAAAAAAAGAAAAGAAAAGAAAACAAAAACAATTCGAAAGGCTCCATGCGAGGAAGATTCCTGTTAGATTCCTATGTTAGAAGATTCCTGTTTGAATCTTGATTGAAACTGGCCTAGTAATTTTGGAGAAGTTTTCACATGAACGCACGCCGGAAACAGGACCGTGGCATAAGCCCCGCTAGCCTTTGGTCAGAATAGGTAAAATACTTTAATTAAATAGAAAAAAAGTACTTGTTTATCCATTAGCCTTCTGAATATAAAAATCGTATCAAGTAAATTTTCCAAACCGGAACATTTTGACCACTATAGCTTATTTGTTCTTCGTATAATCATTCAATAGAGAACAGACTGTGTTGAATAGATCAGAGTGCACGCTAATCTTAGTCTATGGAATCTAAAAATGCTTTGATAACAGCAGGAATAGGAAACGTTTATGATAACAGACATAGATGAACGAACGCACAGCAGCCGCAATGCAACGGATATGATCCTTATTACTTTTGCAATAAATTAAATGTAAAAAAGATAAATACAGAAATGTCATATAAAGTGACAACTACCAGCCGCTAATGTTTAGGATTTAAGCTGTAACACAATACAAGCAATACCATGAATATGTCTCAATAATTCACCCGGCAGATCATCTCTGCCAGGTCATAAATCGGGACCTATATTTGTACTTATCACACACAAAAAACACAAAGAACGAGCGACACATACGATGAGATTTATTGCTTGTTCATTTTAACTTGAGATATTTGCATACTGATTTCACGCTTCAGGTATTATCGATTTAAACGATAAGATACCTTTGAAATATAGATTCTATTTTCGCGTAAAGTTTAAATTGGCTATGTGGCGTATTGGATAGCGCGTTGGGCTCGTGATATGAAAGATCAAGGTTCGAAACGAACCAGAATCTTTTATTTCTTCTTTTTACTATATGTGCTTTACATCTTTTAATTTTACAATTGATATACTTTCTTTGTATTTATTTTTATTTTTATATTTATTTAAAATTTCTATTGTTTCAGTTGTATATTTCATTATTTTATTAAATCATTTCATTTCAAACATAGCATTCAACATCCAAGTTACATCTCGTCAGCAGTGTCATTAGCACTGCCCAGTGTCCATAGGGCACTCGTCTGCTGTGTCGGTATCTTCCATGTCTGATCCTGTGATATTTATGATAATGAGAGCTGGTTTCCCAAACTGCCAAATTTAGGACTGATTCCCCTTGAGAGTAGTTGCAGACGACAAAATGAGTTTATTTGTGAATTGAAGTTGTACCTTAGAGCAAGGAAAATATTGAGGCAAAAGTAGTAAAAAATATTTATTAATAATAAAAAAAAATAGTCACCTTCTGAGATTCGATCCTTGACCGTCAGGTCTGAAGTCAGAGATACTTACCATTACACCACAGACTCTGCATGAAGAAAGACTAGTATTTAACGGTAAATAAATATTCATTTCAATACAATTGTGACCCAATGTGACCCGAATATGCAAATATCTCGGGTTAATTTGAACGATTAATACTAGAGTGTAACAAAAAGTACAGGACTAAAGTTTTGATTGTGGCGGCGAATTGATTGCGCATAAAGTATTCTTTTGAACGGTTTTGAAATCCATCCAGTCAAAAACTGTTGAGACATTAAAATTGGGTTGTTCTTTTATGTGAAAACCCCTAACAGTTTGTAATTTTTAGAAAAAAAAATTGAGAAAACCTATTTGTTCTACTAGTTATACACATGCCTATTTAGTTCAGACGATCCCTTGAAATTATGAAATCGAATCATCCATAATTGTACATGCAGTGTTCATTCAATACTTACCGGGTAAGTCTTTTTCGTGCTTTGATTTCTTAGGAAGCGATGCAGTGAATCGGATAGGCCATGGGCAAACCGAAAGTAGGAATTCACATTGTAATGCAATTTTGAAAAACGCTTGAGAAAACCCATTTGTTCTACTAGCAATATACATATCTAGTCAGATAATACGATCCCTTGTAACAATGCAAGTTGACCAGTCCAAATTCAACATGTAGTGGTCATTCAATAGTAAGGTACTTCTCGTTCTTTGATTTCTTATTGCGATTCGAAATGGTACGGTTGAGCTAAAAAAATTTGATGCGATGAAAATTCAAAATTAAGAAGTTTGGGCTGATATGAATCTCCTTTGCGCCACCGCAAGCTCATTTTCGCACGTGAGTATAGCCTATGAAAATCGAAACTAATACAAAAACCAGACACTTTATGTTCTAACATAAACATTATTGATTAGAAATGATCTTACAATACATGAATATAGCAATTTAATGCAATAAAAATTCATGATTTAGGAGTTTATGCTGATTTGAATCTCCTTTGCGCCACCGCAAGCTCCTTTTCGCCCGTGAGTATAGCCTATGAAAATCGGAATTAATAAAACAAACAGACACTTTTTTCTAAAGAATACATAATTATTGTTGAATAGATATGGTCTAATAATACATAAATATTACAATCAATTGTGACGAAAATCTATGATTAAAAAGTTTATACAGATACAAATCTCCTTTGCGCCACCCAGCTCCTTCTCGCCTGTGATTAGCATATGAAAATCGGAATTTATACAGAAAACAGACACCTTTTGTCAAAAAAATAAACATTATGGATTAGATATGATCTTAAAATACGTGAAAATTACAATATAAATGCGATAAAAATTAATGATAAAGGAGTTTTGGCTTATATGAATCTCCTTTGCGCCGCAGCCAGCTCCTTTTCGTCCGTGAGTAGCCTATTAAATCGGATTCAACACAAAAATCAGACACTTTATGTCCCAAAACAAAGATTACTGACTAGTTTTAATCGTAAAATACACGAATATAACAATCTAATGCGATAAAAAAAATCATGATTAAGGAGTTTGGACTGATATAAATCTCATTTGCGTCACCTTCATGTCCTTTGCGTCCTTTGCGCCAAAAACAGGTCCATTGCGTGTTTTAGTCCAACCCGAAATGGTATGCATAAATGCGTTGCATTTAAACGGATAGGAAAAATACATGTCCACCATGGGCAAACCGGAAGTAGGGACTTTCCATTGCTATGCAAAGTATAAAACTATACTAGAATTTCGTTTACACGAATTTTCAGCGTGGTCTGAGATTAAACGAACTTCAATGTATACTTATAGTACTTCTTGAAAAATTATACCGTGTAAACATTTTATGTGTAGGTTATATATACGACTTTCAAGTACAAATAATTATCGCTCATGACGTAATTTCTAAAATTAGAATATGTATACCACAATATGTATCGCGCCATAGGCGCGATACAATTAAACGAATTGTTGTGGACAACAGTTCAGATTTATATAGAATTTGTCATTTCTGTCTCAACTTTGAAGGCGTATTTTTTGCTTATAAATAACAACTTCAAAAAGCTGATAGCATTTCTACGCATTAGAATAAATAATCTTTGCATCAAGGCATACTTTTAAAAAATGAAATAAATGTGAAATGTCACTTTAAATGTATGAAATTTTACATTTCTTTAATCCTCTGGCTAGAAAATATTGTGTGAAATAAACAAATTGCTGTTGACAAGAAATTTCTTTTACAATGTTTTCCAAAGCCATTATCTTGTTGCACGTCAAAAGGCGTCACTGTCTGGGAATGGGATAAAGGAAGTTTAACCCTTTCCCAAACAGCAAAATTTTAGGGTGATCCACTTCAAAAACTGCCATGAATGAAAAAATTGAAGTTAATAAAGACATAATTTGTGTAAAATATGGCATTGAAAATATTGAGACAAAAGGAGAAACTGCTGATTATCAGCAGTTTCTTCTTTTGTTTCAATGTTTTCCCAAGCCTTTTCTATTAGGGACGTCAAAACCAGGTCTTGTTTGGAAAAGGGTAAACCCATTTCAACATACAAAGCTTTTTAAACCATTACCACTCATTGACGCTTTGATGCCCACAAGATAAAGGCCTTGGAAAAGATTGTGAAAATGAATGCGCTTTCTACACTGAAAGACCAAAAAATGTGAAACTTCAATTTGTTTGCAACACCTTGAATTTAGACTTGTCTAGAATTTTGCCATAATGTTCCCACAAGTTAAAGGCCATTGTGTGAACGGCATCATTGGTGTCCATCATATACTGATATACAAATGCAGACTTAGTGCAGTGGAAAGCAATGTGGTAAATGAAGAAATTTCTTGTTACAAATAATTTCTTAATTTACCAAAATGTTTTTAATCCAGGTAGACCAAAAATGTAGAATTTCATTCATATGAAAGTATTATCATCTGTAAGATTTTGGAATTTGGATCAGTCTGTAATGTTGCCATCTGGTTATAGGTTAACTCTTTCCCATAAAAATGAGATTTTTAGAATACACCAGTAACTTAGAAACTACTGGGACGAAAGGAGGAAATTCTGATCATCAGCACTTTCTTTCTTTGTCTCAATGTTTTTTCCAAGCCTTTTCTATTGAGGATTTCAAAATCAGGTCCATCTGTGTTTTAAATGGCTTTCTCCTTTAGGGTTTTTGGAGCAACAAAATGGTTAAGTGTTGCTTCTTTTGTACTGTTTATCTACCTTTGATTTGTTGAGACACAATCATTGTTGTGAAATGCTTATTAAAGAAATTATTACAATGTTATAACTTAGAATTATATTTTTTTCGGTTTTGTTGTTTAACCCTTTCCTAAACAAGGCACGAAGGCCATGGCCTTAGCACAGTTGGCAGAGCATCTGCCTCTCACTCAAGAGTTCCCTGGTTCGATAGTCGATACCCGGTTGCGGCAAATACCCTTCCTGACAAAAATGTCACTCATCAATGATTTAGTATCGTGAACCTATGTGGGCAGGCAGCTGGAGGCTCGGTTAGGATGTTGTAGTAGTACTGGTATGAGAAACAACATATGATATGACCATATCAGTTTAAAACGGCGAAAACCCGCAATTAAACAAACAAACGTAACTGTTACCTGTCCATCGAAGCCGATTGTAGGCTTGCGCCTCTGTGGCCCTTTTCTTCTGTGATTAATTCACTGTTCCTGACTTCTGGCCTGTTTAGACATGGTTTTGATGTTGAATTGTGTGCAAAAAATAGACTGGGTTTACTGTTATGCATTTCACAACTGTCGCTGTTGTTAAAATCCTGTAACTACGGCTTGATTCAAGCTGTAGTTACAAGATTTTATAACAACACCTACGAAATAGTATTGTTTGTCCAAAATTACATCATGTTAAACAGGATAAATGCAGACGGCAATTTCAAATGAATGAAAATTTGGGTCTTTTTAGATAGAAAACTTTGTGAAAAATGGCTTGGGACAAGCAATTTCGTCATTTTCCACAATGTTTACCAGGGTCTTCATCTTTTGTGGCGTCAAAAATCGTCAGGTTCTGGAATTTTAATGTCTGTTATTCAATCTTAAGCTAGATCTAGCTACAATACCAATATGCCTGATACTTTTTAATACCATAAATTTATTACATGCAATCGATATGTTATTATGGGAGTTGTAAATACTCAGTAAATGTTTCTGACTTGAAAATAAAGATCATCAGATTTTTTTCCTTTTGCCTCAATGTAATCACAAGCGTTTTCGTGTACTCATCTGTCTTGTTTCTTCTTTTCTTTGTTTTTATCTTCTGAAAAAAAAAGAAGAATTATTTTATGATACATGAATATGATATGCCCATTTCATATCATTATACTACCCTTTCTTAAACAAGACCTTTTGACCACCTCTGAAGGAATGGCTTGGGAAAACATTGAGACAAAAGAAGAAAATGCTGATAATCAGCATTTTCTCCTTTTGTCTCAATATTTTCCTAGCTATTTTATACACTAATTTTATCTTTATCAAAACCCATTTTGTCTTCTGTTTCGGCTTTTAAACTGGAAGTGTCCAAATCTTGACCGTTTGGGAAAGGGTTTAGCTGTATGTTGTTCTATTTACGGTAATACCCATTACCAGGTGGCAAAATTTCAAACTAAATTCAGATGTTGTAGACGCAAAGGCAGTAAATTTTTTGCTAGAAATAGACTGGGTTACCTGTTATGTATTGATAAACCGTTGGTGTTGTTATAAAATCTCATAACTACGGTTTGATTCAAGCTGTAGTTACGATGTTTTGTAACAACACCTACGGCAATAGGCCCTACCCATCTTGTATGTCCGAAAATAAGTCACTGTTAACTGGATAAAATGGTTCCCTATTTCAAAAGAATGGAATTTTACACCTTTGGTCTCTCTATGTAGAAAACATTGCAGCTAATGATGAAATTGTTTGTCATAAGCACTCTTTCCAATTTCTGCAAGTTTTCGACGTCTTTATCTTGTTGGGATGTCAAAGGCATCATTGTTTGGGAATTCTCAAAGGGCAGAAATTTCGCCTGCTCCAGTTTGAGAGCTGATTAACCCATTACCAAACGGCAAAATTTTATTATTGTCCAAATTAAGAAATTGTTGCAAATGAATAAAATTTTACACTTTTTTTGCTTGTGACAAGTAATTCTTCATTTTCCACATCGTTTTCCAAAGCTACATTCTTCTGGAGAGTTAAAAAGAGTCACTGTGGGATAATTTGTCGAGCAGGCAAAATGAACGTTGGAAAAGATAGGATTGACAAGTATGCGATGTATTGCATAGAATTTTGAGTCAAAAGGCAAACGTAGGCCTACTGATTACAAACATTTTCTTCTTTTGTCTCAATGTTTCCTGTGCATTTTCTATTAACCCATTACCAGACGGCATAATTTTAGGCTGGTTTAACTTCAAAGATGTTACAGGCGACGATTTTAAGTGAATGGAGTTTAAAATTTGTTTGTGTTTTTGACTAGACAACATTGTGGAAAACAAAGAAATTGCTTGTCACAACCAATTTCTTCATTTTCCACAGTGTTTTCCAAAGTCATTGCATTGTAGGGAGTCAAAGAGCCAATGTCTGGTAAGTGGTTAAGGTAGGCCTCTATTACGTCAATCTTTAGATACCGAACACTTCCGACATCAGTAGCGGATCCAGGATTTCATAAAGGGGGGTTCGAATTTTTACGATTAGGGGGGTTCGTTTTCCTATCATTATACAATTTTGACTGAATTTATGCATGAAAATGAAATAATTGGGCTTCAGAGGAGGGTTCGTTTGAACCCCCCGTGGATCCGCCACTGGACATCACCCAATGGCCATGGCAACGGAAATTGATGAGGGATACTCTCATCGCTTTCCGTTGTCACAGGTGACGTCCGACAGCGCAGGAAGTGTTTGGTAGATGATGATGGGTGGGTGTAATACCTTAAATTATTGTTTTTCATGAATTTGTTTTAAAAGAATCAGAGTAGCTGTCACTGGTGTAGGTCCTACATTGTATTCACCGGCCAGTAATCGAGGGCTTGGTGCAAAACTATTGTAACTACATTTTGTAAAATTTTAAAGGAGAGGGAAAAAACTGGTTGACTTTCTCAAAGTTAAAGAGGTAAAATGTTTTTAAAAATTTAAATATCTTTTTCAGCATGCAGAATTGAAGCCTAATATTAGAACACATGATGTATTCCTCCCTAGAGATTCAATAAATGCAAAAAAGTGAATTTCTGAAAAATATGTAGTTACAATAGTTTTGCACTGAGCCATCGAGTTGCTTTTCAAATACTTTTCAGATAAATAAGATCGGCGATGGTAGAACTTTTTTGTGTGTTTTGCGGGGTAGGCTACATGCATAAAACCTTACGAAAATAGACGCAAAGTTCACAAAAAAGTTCTCCATTCACTGAAACACATCCGTCACAGTTCTTATGTGGAATCTACATCAAGGTTAATCCGAGTCTTCTCTGATGTAAATACGCTCTTTGATATTTTGATTTTTCGCTATTTACATCAGAGAGCGTTGCTCTTTGAAAAAATCAAGAAGTTCGCAACAAATTGTTGCGCATCGTTCACCGTCCGATCTTAAACGCTATCGTTAAAACCCCTGCTGATATCGATAAATGAACAATTTATTGTTATGGCTGCTGAAAAAATTACGACCAAAAAGTATTTCTAAAAGGTTAATAGGCAATGTTTTGCAACAACCCTCACCTGAGCAGCCTTTGTTTACCTTGACATTCCATTCAAAACCAAAGGTTATACTCATCCAGCAGGCCGATTTGAAATGAAATTTTTGGTCAGGTATGACAAAAAATGATTTATTGATCTATACCCTACAGTGTTTTACCGAGTGATTCGATATGATACAAAAGCTTCAAGTTACTTGTAACGTTACCGAACTTTCCGCTGTTTTCAAAGAGCAACGCTCTCTGATGTAAATAGCAAAAAATCAAAATATCAAAGAGCGTATTTACATCAGAGAAGACTCGGATTACATCAAGGTATTCCATTCATTATAAGATACCAAGTTTACACTTTGCGAAACTTCGGACATCATTCGTTGCGTCAATTTTTGGACGTCTTCCATGGCTACGGAAATTGGCGAGGGATACTCTTGTCAATTTCTGTTGCCATGTATGACACACGAAAAGTTTTTGATAGACAATGACGAATGGAAAATCATAACTTACCGTTTTTCTGTTTGTTCTTTTTGCTGTGCTCTGATGTATGTACTGGTATCAGTTCAGGTGGTTCGTATGTCGCAATTGCATACCGTTCACCAATCATACGTGCTTTAGGTTCGGGAAAATCATGCAGAAACTGGAGGTCAGCATCGCCTTCATTCCCCTGTTGGTTGCTGTTGCTACTGCTGTTTTTGTTGTCGTTATCCATTCCGGTTTCAGCCTTGTTTGGGTCGGGTTTCACGTCACAAACTTAAATGAATCTGGATCTGTAAAAAGGTAACATATCACATTAACCCTTTCCCAAACAAGACCTGGTTTTGACGTCCCTAGTAGAAAAGCCTTGGGAAAACATTTAGGCAAAAGAAGAAATTGCTGTTAATCAGCAATTTCTCCTTTTGCCTCAATATTTTCCGTGCTATATTGTACACAAATTTCATCTATAGTAACATTTATTTTGTTGTTAGCAGTGGCTTTCAAGTTACTATACACAAACATTATGTTGATTGGGAAAGGGTTTTAAATTACCTTCTCGGATTCAGATTTTAAGCATTAGCCATAATACAGTCTGATCAAGGCCATTGATTCTCTCCTACATGTACTACCGGTAAGGAAGAATAAAGTAAGGTAACAGAATAACGCGCATCTTAATCAAACCGTGCGTATACACGCAAATGCTTATCTGGATCTATATTGGTCTCAAAAGCCATATACTGTAAGGGCCATTTTAGCTCCACTGGTCAAAGTCCAGTCGAGCTATTGTCATGGCGTTGTGTCCGTCGTGCGTGCGTCTGTGCGTTAACTTTTTCTTATATGCACTCTAGAGGCCACATTTTTGCACAAATAACCTGAAATTTGGTTGGAATGATTGTTTTGATAAAATCTCATACGACTTTGAAATTGGATCAACTGGGGTCAAAAACTAGGTCATGAGGTCAAATTCTATGAAAACCTTGTATGCACTCTAGAGACCACATTTCTTGCCTGATCAATCTGAAATATGGTCAGAATAATTATCTTGATGAAATCTGGTACAAGTTTAAAATTTGGGTCAACTGGGATCAAAAACTAGGTCACGGGTCAAATCTCATGAAAAACTTGTATGCACTCTAGAGGCCAAATTTTTTATCCAATCAATTTGAAATTTTGTCAGAATAATCAACATGATAAAACTTTGCACGGATTCAAGAATGATTGTCTTGATGTAATCTTGGACTAGATTGAAATTGGGTCAACTGGGTAAAAAACTAGGTCACGGGTCAAATCTCATAAAAACCTTGTATGCACTCTAGAGGCCACAATTTTTGCTTAATCAATCTGAAATTTTGTCAAAATGATCGACTTGATGGATTTTCGGACGAGTTTGAAATTAGGTCAACTGGGTCAAAAACTATGTCACGTGATCAAATCTCATCAAACCTAGTAGATGCCACATTTTTTGTCTGACCAACCTGAAATTTTGTCAGAATGATTGTCTTGATGAAATCTCAGACGAATTTAAAAGTGAGTCAACAGGGGTCAAAAACTAGGTCACGGGGTCAAATCTAAAAAAAAACGTGTATGCACTCTAGAGGCCACATTTTTGCCTGACCAATCTAGAATTTGGCCAGAAAGATCATCTGGATGAAATTGGATCAACTGGGGGTAAAAAAAAAATCAGTCACTGGGTCAAATCTTAGAAAAACCTTGTATAAATTCTAGAGGCCTCATTTATGAGGTGATTCTTTAATTGAAGCCAGTGGAGCTATACAGGCCCTATTGGGCCTCTTGTTACAGATCCTGACAAAAACCTTATAGTACAGAAATCCTTGAGCGAAAACGAGAAAATTATATATATGGTTATCAAATTTCCTACGTTTCTCTCAGGGTCTCTCGAGAAAATTTAAACATCTCGTTTATGTGTTTTTATGCTCCTGTATCGAAAGATCGGTATCACTATGGAGATTGTGCATCATGGGATGAATAACGAATACGGACAAAATAATCTCGATTCTGGTAAGGTTTTTTGCAATAGCTTCATTATTTGTGCGTCAATTTTCAAAAGGTTTGTTGCATGTACTCCGCTTAAACGAGCTCTTTCATCGGATGTATGACATATTAGATAACTCGTGGTACCTTTTCCAAAATATTGTCCCAACCGACCAGAAAGCGAAATGGTAACGACTACGGCCAAATTAACCACGCTTCAGGTAAAAATTTGTGCAACAACTTTCTTATTTCTGCGTCAATTTTCATGCAGTTTGTTGCATGTACTCCGCCTTACTGAGTTCTTTTCTCAGATGTATTACTTACCTGGAAACTCCATGTACTTTTCACAAAAATCGATCCCAACCGACTAGAAAACGGACCTGGATTTTTGTCGTTTTTCTGGTCGGTTGCAGGGATCAACTTTTGGACAAAGTACAAAGATTCTACAAACAAGTCATAAATCCGAGGAAGGAGCTCAGTAATGCGGGGTACTTGCAACAAATTGCTTGAAAATTGACGCAGAAATAAGAAAATTATTGCACAATTTCTTACCTGAAGCGAGGCAAATTTGTCCGTATTCGTTTTCCATCCCATCATGCACAATCTCCACCGTGAGTACAGAAATCCTTGACCGAAAACGAGAAAATTACGGTTATCAAATTTCCTTCGTTTCTCTCAGGGTCTCTCGAGAAAATTTATACATCTCGTTTATGTGTTTTTATGCTCCTGTATCGAAAGATCGGGGCATATTGTTTTACTCATGCCCGTCCGTCCTTCTGTCTGTCCGAAAACTTATCATTTGCTTTTTCTCCAAAGGTATTTGACAATCAAAGCTCAAATTCGGTATGTAACTGTGTTTCGATGACCTTCCTCAAGGTCATCCGTTGACCCTTATTAACCCTTTAGATCTACATGAAAACTTAACATTTTAGAAAAATGTCCATTTCGGGACAAACGCGTTTTGTTTAACTTATATAAGTTTAATCCACAAATATGTAGGCCTAAAAGTAAGCAGTAGGCATTTTATATTTTTGTATTCTTTTTTTTAGCTCCACTGGCCTTCAGGCCAGCGGGCTATTGTCATGGCGCTGTGTCCGTCGTGCGTGCGTCCGTGCGTCCGTCCGTCCGGTCGTCAACTTTTTCTTTAAAAATCTTCTCCTCAGAAACTACTGGATGGATTTCAATCAAACTTCACAGGAATGATCCTTAGGTGGTCTTCTCGCAGATTCCTTCAATTAATTCTGATTGAATTAGAAAGTCTTTCAGAGTTATCTACCCTTGAATTAAAAAATAGCCATTTTGACCCTGTTTTCACTCTAGCCACTACAAATATTGATCAATCAAAACAAAACTTAGTCAGAATGTTGGTGCTGATAAGATTTTGTTTGTGTGCAATTTGCAGCTTGATCTGAATATTACGTCTTGAGTTATGTGCCCTTGAAATTAGCGAAATTACCCTTTTTAACCTTATTTTTACTCAAACAACCATAAATATCCACCAATCAACACGAAACTTTCACATTATCTTACTGGCTATAAGATCTTGCGTGGATGTAATTTTCAGCTTCATAAGAATCTTAAATCATGATTTATTTGCCCTTGAATTTGACCAAATTGCTGTTTTCGACTTTGATTTTACACTCTTTACATCCACAAATATTGAGCAATCAGGTCAAAAAACTTAAACAAGTTGTAGGTGAAGTTAAGATCTTGCTTTAGTGTGATTCTTAGCTAGATAGGGATATAAACTTCTCAGTTATATGACTTTCAATTTGACAAAATTGCTAATTGTGACTTTGTTTTCACCCTAACAGCCAAACTCACTCTAATACAGACAAAGCTTGGTAACCAAAAGATCTTATATGAATGTATTTTCAGCTTTCTAGTTACTTTGTAATTGCTTTAAGAGCAACAAGTATGGAAAATCTAGTCAAAACTTGGACTTGATATTACAAGAAATTCAGGCTTGATAAGTTTTTTGCATTAATTTTGGAAAAGGGTTTTCCCTGAATCTATTTTTAGCTCAAAATCTATTTTTAGATGTATGAAATATTTTAGAGTAATCAATGGTCTGTTAATTTAGATCTGTTTGGGGGAAGGAAAATTTTAATTGCTAGTATCATCCTAAGCTGGAATACTCTAGTTCCCATTTCTTTTTACCCTTTTTCAAATGGCAAACATATAGTTTTACTTTCTTTGCTTCAAGAACCACACATTTTGAATAATCTAGTTTTGTAACTTTCTTTTTGCTCTATGAAACACAAGCATTGAACAATCTAATCAAAACTTGGATTAAATATCACATGAAATTCAGGCCTGTGGAGCGACTCAAGACCTTCAGGTCTTCTAGTTTTTTTTTTTTTTGTTTTGTTTTTTTTTTTTACACAGTTTACTTTTCCATATGTAGTACCCTTAGTCCAAATCAGTAGGCCTACGTGGCAGGCTGGGACCTTTATTTGCCTGGCCGTAGTAAAGATTCGTCGCTTTTCAATAGAAACGTCGTAACTGCATCTTATTTTAAGCTGCAGTTACGAGTTTTTTGTTGAAAAGCAGCGATATACAATGTGAGCAGTGCTGTGAACGGAGCTTGAAACCCTGACTTAAAAAAAACTACTACATGTACCGATTATTACACACCATTATATAGCTATTTTATGAATTCACAAATAAGAGTGAGTCGCGATTTTATATGTGAACAAGGATCTAGAAAAGGGTCCTAGTTATGGATCTATAGGCCTATAAAACATTTTTAGAAAACTGATATTCCAGATGAGCCTTTTGCTCAAAAATCCCCACCGACAAAATGCTGTGTATGGGAGATAGCCTACATTGTATTATGAGAATACTTTGCTGTGTATAATTACACTGGTGGTGAACTCGGACAAAGCGAGGAACATTTTTCATGAACACAAGGTACAGATACTTCATGTTTAAATGCGCGTTTAAAAACCAGTTTTACTAGTTTGAGCATGTACACAACGATTTGCACGTGTTTATCCGCCCAAAACAATATGGGCGAATCGGAGAGACACTTAGAGGCTATTGTCAGTTTTGTTATTTTATTTCTCTGACTGATTCTGAAGTTGGTATTACAATTCTTGGAGTAGAAGTTTTTTTCCGATGTGAAAATCGTAGTTAACGTTTTTTGAAGGGGACTTGTACGGTTTATTTATGATACCGTGAACATTTTCAATGGCTGTTCGAATAGCGTTCGGTTTTCTTGTGTAAACAAATACGTCATCGTCACGCCTCACTGGTTTAAAAATAGATTGGGGATCATCTATCGTACAAATATGGCTGTGAATCTCGCGAGGTTTATCCACGTTCAAATTACTGAAGATGACGTTCTAAGAGCTGGATTGCCGTAATCATTTGTTGAGAAACACTATAATTAGCGTTCGGTTTTTCGGTTAAACAAATACGTCATCGTCACGCCTCACTGGTCTAAAAATAGATTGGGAATCTCCTATCGTACAAATATGGCTGTGGATCTCGCGAAGTTTTTCCATGTTCAACTTGCCGAAGATGACGTTTTAAGATCTGGATTGCTGTAATCATTTGTTGAGAAACATTCTAATTCAGAGTTAAGAAGATTGCTGCACTGTCGTGTACTTTTTAGGATCGGTAACTATGAAATAAGCAGTTTTAAAACAAGTAATGTTTACACATACGATCCTGCCTTGGCTTCGTCGTGTCGCTCGTGCGTACTCGCTTACCCTTTCCAAAACGACAAAATGTCAGGTTTGGCCAAATTGAAAAAAGTCTGCAGATGACAAAACGGATGTGAATACTTTAAGTGTTTTATCTCAGAGAAAATATTGAGACAAAAGAAGAATGATCATCAATATCCAAAGAAGTTATTCACACTGTTTTTGTCTGCTGAGCAGGCCTCTTCAATTTGGTCGATCATCATTTTCTTCTTTTGCCTCAATGTTTTCCCAAGAATTTTCTGTTGGGGACGTCAAAACCGGTCTTGTTTTGGGAAATGGTTAATATAGAAAAAAAACTAGAATTTGTCGCTGAATGTGATTTGAAATCCCCGAAGGCTTTCACTATGTAGGCCTACAACAAAGGACAATATCTCACAAAATAAGCAAGGTAGAGTTATGCTCCTTGTGCGTTGCACTTCTCCTTGGTGAGATCTATCTACCCGAGAAGTTTCATGACCAATAGCTACTTTACTTTCAGACTTTTCGATGTTTTTTCTGGTTAAGCTACTGAGGAATCTCAAGAAAAAACGTTTGTCATTTCTGGTCTGTCTCCGTCTCTTGAAGCAATCTTGCATGTTGCATATGCGCAATGTTTCGTAGTTTTAGTTCCCGCCTGCATTATCTATGATCGACTTATATCTCGCTTGAAAATAATATATTTTTGCTAACACTGTTACGAAAAAATTGTCCGATTCATGACCGATAAACAAAATATTAGACTGGTACCCGGCAAACGTTGTTGGGGGTTTTCCCATTAGAAATTTATTTTTAGCACAAATTGGCGCGAAAATTGTTCGCTATTGCAATGACTTTTGTCCTAACAATAGAATGGGTTTTCGGTTAAATATGGATAAATCGTAGGTGTTGTTATAAAATCCCGTAACTGCAGCTTCAATAAAGTTGAGTTTGTGACGTTTTAGATTTACGCCGACGAAGCACTAGTTTTTGTCCGAAAAAACGTCACTAGGTCTATATATACCGTAGTAGATAAAATTTATTCTTTTTCAAAGACGAATTAATGGTATACAATAATCATTTCCAAAACAATAGGCCTATCTGGTATTGCAGCCCCCAATTAGAAGGCTTTCAGTAATGACCACCATATAGATAGTGCTTCGTTTGCCCGTCCGTCCGTTTTTCTACCCGTCCGCCAATTTGTCTAGCTGACTGCTCTAGATGTCAAAATACATAGATTTTATATGTTGAGAAGTTAAAATGTGTGTACTAATTAAGAAAATATGAAAGAAAAATATTAAGAAAAAAGGAGCCAAATTATTTTCAGTATAGATCTATTCTTCTTTTGATTCAATGTTTGCTATACGCACTTCAACGTCAATTACACAAAACGTGGGAACGACGTCGTATTGTTTGGCGGCGATGTTATAAAGTCATGAAAACAGATCATGAGCGTAAACTTTTGTTTCAGGAGAAATGTAGTGAAACGTCTTTTTTAACATTTTATCTTTAAGAAATATAAAATATTGAAACAAATGGATTTAATTATAGAAGCACAAATATACTCCCCGTCATAAGAAAGTAGCCACTTGTCTAATGCAAATGGTCGCCAATTTTAGGATTATTCATAAATGTACCGAAATAAATACAAGATATTGAAGCATGGCAAGTAAATCGAAAACAGTCGAATTACCCCATTAATTAGACTGTTTTCGATTTACTTGCCATGCTACAATTTTGAGACGATTCCAACACATCCAACGTCTACACGTGACGTCATTCCGACAAGACAACCATTATCGGAACGACTACCTGTGAAATCGACAGAAAAAGGCAAACGTTACAGATAGGCTAGATTGCTTCCTGAGTTTAGTTCTATCAGCAGTAGAGGCTGATTAACGGATTAGACCATCCTTTTCAGACGTCTTGCGATACCCATAGTCTTGCTACGATGACAACATTACCTTCAGTGGGTTAGACAGCATCTATTGTTTTCTAAGGACAATTGCATAGCATGTATTAATACCAACGGTGTTCACACTCGAAAATGTCTTGTAAAAGCGAATCTTATCCTTATCCACTTTCAGGAATTGTTACGGTAATAACAAGTATAGTAATACATTGACAATTATTGAAAGTAAAAGATTAAATGTGCATTTGTAAAATTTTATTCATGTACCGTATGCAATCAAGGTGTTAATTGAAAAGGAAATGCACACAGTTAACTTTTCCCGTTAGTATACTTTAGAATGCATGCCCGTAGAAAGCAATTCCATATGGGCCCTGTCTGGGCCAGTGTCTAATATTGGGGGGGGGGGGGGGGGGGGCTAAATTAGATTTGCCATAAGTTTTAAATGTGAAATGATGGAAATTCGGCATTTATGCCAACTATGGGGGGGGGGGGCTCCAGAGTCCCCCTGTTCGTACGGGCCTGGGATGTGTGAAACAGTGGATCCTCCTTAGAATAAATGGTGATAATGGTAATGACAAATATTACAGTAGAGATCTGGAAACGTTCATTTAGGCTTTTGCGACCAACATGGATCCAGATCAGACTTTGCATGTGCACTGTCTGATCAAGATCCATCTTGTTCTCATTTAATAGCTTATTCTCCACCTGTACCAAATTTAAGAAGGCATAACGAAAATCTTACCGGTGAAACTCCAAGGTAACGATAAAAATGATGATTATTATTATGATGATGATGATGATGATGATGATGATGATGATGATGATGATGATGATGATGATGATGATGATGATGATGATGATGATGATGATGATGATGATGATGCCATCTAATTGTCATCACCTGTCAGTAATTTATCTGAAAGGGGAGTTAGGCAGTACAAATTGATATATATTGAAACAAGTACCTGGTGCTCGAATTTGATGCCGGAAATCTATGGTTAGATGCCCAAATCAGTGCGATATTACCGAATAAATGTTTAAATGTGCCGTTAAGTCCAGTGCAATCGATTAATTTATCAAACATGTGGTCATAAAACACCGTAGCTGGAAAAGATAACATCGCAAACATGCTGTAACGTTGTCACGAAGAAACCGCACAATGATTTTCAATGACATGACACCAAAAACTGCCATTTACAGCCTTTATTTGTACATTTATATGGCTTTTTTGTTTACTTGCAATGCAAGTTGATAAACATAAACAGTGATATCGTACCATTTCGTTCGGGCGATTAAGATCAACCCACATGATCTCAATATGCGCTTTGTGCACTTGCAATCCGTTTATAATATTTGAAAATAATGATCGATAAAACTGATATTTTCGTGCGTATTATAAATCATATCTACATACCTTAGTAACTTCCATTTCAGTGCATCCTTTAAAAAAGACGGAAAGAGAAGTAAAACAAAATACCACGTGTATTGTTTACAAAAATCCGGATGTGACATGAAGTATCTGTACCTTGTGTTCATGAAAAATGTTCCTCGCTTTGTCCGAGTTCACCACCAGTGATTACAGAATAAACAGAAAATCGAGGGTATTTTTCATATCCTTGAAATGAGAAAATACATACATGTACCTTTAATGAAGCCTATATTCGATTTTGATAGATCACAAAATAACCTTTCATCCCTCTGCAAATAATAACTTTAGAAATTAAATGCGACTGTGTGTAATTTAGCCCAATAGTATCAGCTCATCCGTAAAATATGAATAAAATCTTACACGTTATTAAGAAAATTTTGACCTGTTTGCCCTTTGAATTGCCCTAATTGTCCTTTCAAAGTCGGTTTTTATCCATCCAGTCTACGGTGTAGATCAATGTTTAAAATTATCGCCCAAACCATTAGAATGACAGGGTTAAAATTTATCAAGTAAACTGTGACGTATTTTCGGACAAACAATAGTATTTCGTCGGTCTAAATCTAAAACGTCGCAACTACAGCATGATTGACACTGTAGCCTAGTTACGAGATTTTATAAAAACACCGACGATTTATGATTTATGTAAAGTTAAATCCATTCTAAACGAATGTTATACGGGGTATACTAGAATCAGCCCGTCTGTCCGTCCGGTCTCCGTCTGTCCATCCGTCCGTCTGTCCCGTCCGTGTTATCACGAGACTTCATGGGTAGATAGATCTTACTAGGGAGAAGTGCAGTGTACAAGGAGCATAACTCTATCTCGCTTATTTTATGAGTTATTGCCCTTTGTTTTCGACAAAAACGCTTGTCCGGACAAATGTAGTAACGATCGTATTTTATCACCTTTAGTGATAGATTTCTAGTTGGCACAAAATTTATTGCTATTTGTAAACGCATTGATTCCTTGGACCGGGCTCAAAAATTTCAGATACGCACAGACAAAAGAAATAAAGGTGGAGTCACAGAGGTGGGACACTACGATCACGGATCTCCACGAATTCATAAAAATCATTGATTCTTAATTCTATCTAAAACTACAAAAAATTAGACTGTTCCATCTGAAGACTGCAGAAAAAGGACACAGAAAATATTGAGGCAATAGAAGAAAATGCTGGTTTACACAGGAAGTTTAAAGGATTTAAAAGTGGTAGGGCCTTAGCTCTTATCACAAACACACCATGTTCGTAGGAAATTCTGAATCGATCGGGAATTCGTGGCAATTGAATGTTTTGGAGTGGTATTTTTAATTTGTCCCGAATTCCCGAATTCACCATATCGCAGATGATTTATTACAAATTGTGTATTCCAAGTATCAATATTATTCTATTGAAGTGTATTGATTAACTCTTTCCTACACAAGGCTTTGGTTTGACGTCTCTAAAAGAAAAGGATTGGAAAAACATTGAGACAAAAGAAGAAAATGTTGATATGCCTAACTGGCATTTTCTCTTTTTGTATAAATAGTTTCTATGCTATATTAAGTAAATAAATGATATCTTAATCCATTCTTTCATCTGCAGCGACATCTAAGTCGAAACAGTCTTTATTTGCTTTTTGGAAAAGGATTAATAAAAGGAATCAATTAGTGATTAACACCGTGTTTTCATTTCAATTAAAAGAGTTATTGAGCGTTCTACATCATGGATAAACGCTTGTCATACCGAACCCAGACAATAGGGAACGATTTTATCCGGTTAACTGTGACTTAATTTCCGACAAAAAAAATAGTATTTTGTTGGTGCTGTCATAAAATATCGTAACAACGGCTTGAATCAAACCGTAGTTACGAGATTTTATAACAGCACCGACGGTTTATCAAAACTTAACGGTAAATCCAGTCTATTTTACCACAAAATTCATTGCTATCCCCGTTGCATCGGTAGGCTACATATGGTACAGTCTGATGTTAGTCTTCACTAATGAACACTACCTTCCTTTCAATTTCAAACCATTAAAGTAGTCCACCCCTAATGTTATTCACCTGACGTCCGGATATTTCGAGCGACGTCGTTAACAATCTTTATAACTTGCATCCTAACCTTTTCGGGCGACGTCTATTGAATCGCATTATACAGGCCCGTAGGAAGCATATGGCAGGTGACTCAAGCCCATGTCCCGGCTAGTGCCTGAATATTAGAGGGGCTAAATTGGATTTTCCCTGAGTTTTCAGTGTAAAACAAGCAAAGGCTTAGCCCCCATCCCCGCTCTCCCCTGTTCCTACGGGCCTGTTTTGGGTGGAATACCTTAACACAAGTGAGCATCCGTCTATGAACTCTGTACTAGACAACAAATGTTCAAGCTTGGTCAAGCAGAACGTTCAAATCCAGAAAATTAGTTTGAAGTTTTCTCGACTCAAGGGGTCACAGCCATAGGCGAGTTTTTTCGACAAAATGGGGGTGAAATATATGAATATTTTTTAAGTGGTTCTCACACACTTTTTTTATAATACCGTTTTGTTATAATCATAGTAATCAAAGTTCTAGCGTTTGACAGACGAAACAGTGGAATTTGTGTCACAATCGTATTCTTATGATGAATTTTCCAAACAAAAGACAACAATATGGCTGCCATTAGAACATGCACTTACTATGTATGCCTAGAAGCTGTAAATATCACCATGACTGACACCGAAAATGCTGGAAAGGCTTCGCGATAGTTTGAAATTATGTTTAGTTGACAATTTCAACAATCTGTTCCATTAAAACATTATACTTTCAACGGAAACATCTAGTTGAGGTTTGTTCATCCACTTTTTTCCGTTGTTCTAAGATTCCAACAATTTGTGATTAAAATCAAAATGAATAAATATTGTCACTTCATTAATAACTTTGAACTTTCGATAACATAATGTAGATCCAAAATCTCTCTGTAAGTGCTGAAAATATGAAAGAAATGTATCAAATGATTCAAAAGTTATGCCCGTTTGAGTATACAAGGCATGTATTCTTAGAATTTCTTAGAATTAATTTGGCAGTGAGAGGACCGTCCGATATTGGTAATTTGGCAGCGAAAGGGCTAATCAGACTTATAGGCATATCGGCTGACACGATCCATTATTTCCCTTTAGCGTGACTTAAAGCATTTGATGAATTTCAGATGCAAATAAGGCCGGATGAGGAATTTATTATTATTGACTCTCATTGAAGATAATGTCTTTGGAAATCATTGTGAAGAATGGAAAAAGGGCCTATGTCAAATAGTTTCTTAATTTCCCACGATATTTACAACCGAAAAAGTCCATAAATGTAAAATTTCATTGACTTTAAATTGTCTTCTGCAACATCTTTGAATGTAGACTCGTCTAAAATTATATCGTTTGAAAAAGGGTTAACAAATAAAGAAATTAAGACTACTTTGGATTAAGATCAGGGCAGTCTAACGAGGCTCTCTTATAGCGGACGAGAATTGACCTGGCAGAGCACTCCATTCGATTAGCATGGGCTGCTCTGCCAGGTCATTTATCGTGAGGTACACAGACAATGAAAATAGGGAACAATTTCATCCAGTCAACAGTGACGTAATTTCGGACAAACAATGATATTTTCGTAGGTGTTGTTATAAAATCTCATAACTACGGCTTGAGTCAAGCCGTAGTTACGAGACTTTATTACAACACCAACAGTTTATCAAAACACAACGGTAAATCAAATCTGTTTTTAGCAGAAAATTCATTGCCATTTCGTTAGAAACTTACTTGTATGGATCTTGATCAGACTGCAATCTTTTCGGTATCCTCGTGGGTTCAAATATCAACGATCCTTATTTCCGTAATAATATAACCTGTGTCGTTTTACTACGACAATATTACGACCACGTTTTTGTGTAAACTGTGTAAGAAGACATCTGATTGCACGAGAATTCAGGTCGGGCCGATCAGGTTTGTTGTTACAAGTAATAACGCAAAAAATGCTTAATGACGGGACATTGCAAAAAATAGACTGGGTTTATGATTTGACATCGAATCTTGACCCGTGATGAAAAGTTATAGTATATTCCAATGCATGTAAATAGGGAGAAGTGCATATTTTGCATCGAATAAAAGCGGATAATGCCACGTATTGCGTGCTGTCCGTGGCAGTTTAGTAGCTGTATCCAGATAGTCTCGGACGATTTATTACAGGGTGTCGGGCTCGAGTCACATATGTGACCCGTCACGATAAAAGGGACCTTATCCGAACTCCAAAAATCCAAATTTTGATGAACTTGTCAGATTCAGCACATGTCAACCAGGGGCCGGTTTCATCAAAAACGTCCTAGGACATGACTTAAAAAGTGTCCTGAGACCTTTTGTAGGACGTCCGTAAGTCAGTTTCATCAAAACGTCCTAAGCAGTTCCTACGACTTAAATTTGCGTTTCATCAAAATGTGTCCTACTTTAGTTATGCTCGATCAAAAGGCCCCAGAAAATCACGTGCAGTCCTAATTTTAGCTAAATTTTGTCATTGTAATGTATAGAAACTTTTCAAACGTCAAAGAAAAACGAAAATTCAACACTTGGGATTTGAGCACTGTTGGACAAGGGGAAAATCGTTTCTGCTAGCGAAATTATCTCTTTGTGGAAAAAAAAAAAGATTTAAAGAAGCGTCGTGCAATAATGTAAAAAATAATCCTACTCTCAAAAGCAAAATAATTCTGCAACAAAGTCCGTACACTAGGGAAGCCAGAATGGAAAGACATTATAAAAGACCTACTCCCGGACAAAAAAAAATGGAAAATGCTTTTTACTTTTTTATGACAGATTTTGTTTTTGTTCAATATAATAATGCCAATTTTCTTGTAATTGAATTTAGAGAAAGCAAACAACTTTTTTGTTGTAGTCGCTGTTGACGTTTTAACATCTATCAGAAAATGTATTAATTCGGTATACATGTACGACATTTTATTATGCTGAAAGTGGACTCTACAGGGACTACAATCATAAAATAAACAATATATAATCAGTATTAATTTTGTTAATGGCTAGATTGATGATGTTGAATATGTTGTCGTTGTCCATCCTCAGACAAAAGTCATCCCAAGGCTCTTACGTTCCGTGGGATAATGTAACTGCCAATGATAGAACCTGTATACGATTCAAGACAATTTTAGATTGGGTCCATTTGAAAGCTAAAGCAGACGACAAAATGTTAATAAATAATAGCACAGAACATATATTGATCAAAAAGTGAGAAAGTGCAGCAATTTTCTTTCCCTCAATGTTATTGAAGTTGTCTTTAAGAGAAATGACACAATTTATTTTTCTAATGAATTTATTGGGGTTTTACGCCGTTTTCAACTGCTTTGGTCACACCGCGGGGACTGGAGCACCTAACCATAGATTCCTTTTGTTTCTCATACCAGTACTACCACAACAACCTAACCGAGCCTCCAGCTGCTGGCCCACATAGGTTCACGATATCAAACCATTGATGGGTGAAATTTTGTCGGAGAGGGCATTTGCCGGGGCCGGGTATCGAACTCGGGACATTTCGAATGAGCGGCAGTGTGTAATGAGACACAGGGTTTAAAGGGTAAATAATGGTGTTTTGTTCTGGTTTTTTTTTCTCTCTTTTTTTTAGGGGGGGGGGGGGTGTAAATGAAGCGGGTTTAAGATGTTTAAAAGCTGAGTTATACAAATACATTTACATTCCACGGAAATTTTGAGTGTAAGCAACTTCTGTTTGTGTCAAATACTTGTATTTCTAACCCGTACTGATCCAGCTATCATTTTAACTGACCAGTCTGGTATTCTAACTTTTAGCAGTAAGGGCATATTCTTGAATTGGAGCATCGTCAAGTGTCAAAGACTTACATAAAAAAGCATCAAGGATCCTTCATTTCCTCTTTTTGTCCTGTTTTCTATCCATGATTGAATGTCCATCATCAGACGTTGAATTACGACTTAACAGAAGTAATATTTCTTATTCATCTAAAAGACAGAAAAAAGACTCGTATTTACGAATAATATTCGTTTTGTATATCGGTTAGCAATGTGTGCCCTTGTTCACACTCAGATAAAGTGAGCCCAGTCTCTGACAAAATGGATGCTGATGGAGTTTGGACATAATTATAGTACAAACATTTTTAAATAAATGAGAAAATGCAGCATTTTCTTCTTTTCTCTCTATGTTGTTGAAGGTGTCTTTATCTAGAACGTCACAAGGAGGTCTAACTTGACATAACGTTAAAGATTTGGTGGGTTCGAAGCGGTGTAATAGATGTTTTAATCAAATGATTTATTTTATTTGTACATGTAGCTGGATATTCACATGCCTTGTATATGTCCATGTCGTTTCAGTCTTTGACCACCAGCCTCCGATTCCAAAAGAAATTGTAAAGCTGCTGCCAGTCATCAATTGTAGGCCATTTAAGACAAAATTTAAGTCAAAAGTCGGATTTAAGTCACCAAAATATTGGTCTTAAATTTAAGTCAAAAAGTAGGAACTTTCTAAGTCTTGAGACATTGATGAAACGCGACTTACGACTTAAATGTATTTAGGACGTTTTTTAAGTCAAAAATACGACTTAAAGGGTTTGATGAAACAGGCCCGAGTTCGCGTATGCGAAAAATGAACATATAGTAAGATAAGGGAAACATTCAAGATTCAGAAAATTACATTAGTGAAAAGTATCGACTCTAGTCAGGCTGCGCGGACTGCGCAGACTGACTAGGGTCGATATTTCTCACAGTTGTCATAAGGTCCCTTTTAGAGTGACGGGTCACATATATTCATAAATCGAAATCCCTCTTCCCCAGTCAATTTAGACTCGCCGATCTTCGATCATTCAAATGTCATTGTCCTATTATACCATTATGCATTGATAAAGCGTTGCTGTTGTTATAAAAACTCGTAACTACAGCTTCAATCAAGCTGTAGTTAGGAGGTTTTAAGATGACACCGATGAAATGCTATCGTTTGTCCGAAATAACATAGCCTAACCGTTTATTTGATTAAATCGAATCCGATTCTGACTGGATATAATTATTATTTTCTAAACACACATAATTACAAGACGACATGGTGGTACGGCGCCAAATTGATTGACCAAAATGTATCCCATCGATCAGATCGGGTATCAAATTAGCCCAAAACATTTCTACGCAGTAAGAATATTTCAGTTGTTTTCCATCGATGTTTCATTTTGAGAAACCTCCTACACTTAAACGTTTGATATATCCCATGTTTTCAACCGGCAACATGACGGACTTTTGTGGTCAAGAAATCGACGCATTTAGCCCGAATGAAAACAGAAAACAAACAGTGTTGAGACAAACAAAGAATTATGTTGAATAAAATAGACGGAACAGCCACACTATATAGCCCGAACTATCCACATTGCGCCAATAGAATTCGGCCAAAATGTAGTAATGAACAATCGCGGAACTGTTCATTACACCATGTCCTTGTACAATTTACACCTCCAGTGATAAAGCTCCTGTAGCATGCCATATTGTACGGCGCTTGCAGAGCGCCGTACAATAATAGAATGTGTGGAGATGTCCCAGAGTGGACCCTACACTATACCAGGAAGAAGAAGAGGAAGAAGGGAAATTAATAATTCTATGCCGTAGTCTAATAGGGAACGATTTTATCAAGTTAACCAACCGTGACGTAATTTTGGAAAAACAAATACTATTTCGTTCAGTGTTCAAGGGCGGATCCAGGATTTTTTTACGGGGGAGAGGGGGGTCCAAGTCCGAGATTTTTTCCCAGGAGGAGCCCAAGCCCAAAATATGGCTTAAAATGTAATAAATATGTAACGTACCACTAAATTCAATTAGTCAAAATTTAATTTTCGGGCAATGCCAGGGGGGGGGGGGCGACCCCCATCTAGATCCGCCCATGGTGTTGTTACAAAAAGTCATAACTATGGCTTTAGTCAAGCCGTAGTTACGCGACTTTATTACAGCAACCGTGGTTTATCAAAACGGAAAACCCAGTCTATTTTTTAGCTCAAAATTCTTTGTTATTGTGTTAAAACAGTGTCAATACATTCATTCGTCAAGATCTTGCGATCCACAATTGTTCATGCCGAGTAGCCTATAATGGCAATAGATTTTGGGCTAAAAATATAATTAAATGTCTTATGTTTTGATTAACCGTTGGTGTCGTTATAAAATCTCGTATCTACGGCTTGATTCAAGCCGTAGTTACGAGATAATATAACAACACCTAGTAGACGAAATACTATATTGTTTGTCCGAAATAACGTCACAGTTTACTTGATAAAATCGTTCCCTATGGTATTTTTGTCCTTTCCTATACGGCAAAAATTCGAACTGTCCGAGTTTCAAAGCTGCTATAAGCGATAGAATAGATTTTGATAAAGATTGGATTCTTGTGAATTGTGCCTACTGCAAAGATATTAATGTAGTTTGATCAGCATTTTCTCCTAATGCGCCAATGTTTTCTGGAGCTCTTTCTTTAAGGGAAGTCCAAACATTTCTTGTTTGGAAATAGGTTAAAAAGTGTCATTACATTCATTAATCAAGATCCATAGTTTTTACGTCCTGTCTAATTGTATTTAAACAGTGTCAATACAATTCACTGATCAGGTTTCATTGATTGATATACTCTCCATTAATCCTTAGTTCCTTACCCAAACGGGACTTGTTATTTCATAGACAAAAAGCTTGAGAAAACATTGAGACAAAAGCAGAAAATGCTGAGAGCCAGATTTTTTCCCTTTCGTCTCAAAAGTTTCTGCGGTACGTTTTACGGAAATCCCATCTTTATCAACACCTACTTTGTTTTCTGTTGGATGTTTCAGATTGGAACAGTTCAAAGTTTGCTGTTTGGGATAAGGTTAATAGGGACAAGATAGGGTCGACAACTCGCTTGCCATGAATAACAATGAGCAAAAATGTGTTCTGGAATAACAAAATAACGTGAAGACTTGTGTGTATGATCAAATACTGTGGATCCATTAAAATTAGTGGACATCGACCAACCATAATGATAGGATGATTAGGCCTACATTTAACACGTTCCCACACAGTGACACCCCACCAGATAAATGCAATGAAAACTTAGTGGAAAATGAAGAAAATTGCTTGTGCCCAGCAATTTCTTTATTTTAAATAAAGTTTTCTACCCAGTATGACAAAAGAAAATACAACTTCCTTCACGTTTTATTGTCGTCTGCAACGTTTTGAATTTGGAACAGTGTAAAATTAATATATTAGCCTACATGCAAGTTAATCTATATCTAGAACCATGTCTGGTACACCAACAATATATTGTGCACTGTGTATACTACTGGTAATTAACATGGGTATCCAAGTCCATGGGTACTCTTTAACAGACGTAAAGAATCTACGACAACATTTATTTGTGAACCAGAGCTACGACACCAGATATAGACCGCTCCATGATCAGGATCAGACTGTTCGTGAGTATAACGCGATTTTTATATGACCCATCTCACTAAAAGGGACCTTATCAGAAGTAAAAAAAATCCATATTTTGACAATTAGTCAGACTCACAATAGGTGAACAAGATACATAATGTGTAATATTAATACTTTGTAACATAGGGTATACATTCTAGATGTAGAAAATAATTTTAGAGTGAGAAGTTTTGACCCTAGTCAGGCTGCGCAGACTGCGCAGACTGCGCAGACTGACTAGGGTCGATATTTTTCACACTTCCTATAAGGTTCCTTTTTAGCGTGATGGGTCACATTTATCTAAAAAAAATGTCATACTGTTTTAGGCTTGACAGAAATCGAAACCGTTGCGAATAGATCTACCAACACAAATGATATACCGGTAGTATAACTTTGGGTGTACATAGGGAAAGAAAAGAATGAGAATTATTTCTCATGGGCGGTATTTATAAAACACAATGGTATAATGATAAGTTACAAAATCCCATTGAGAAATGCCGAATTCTTCGGTCCAATCTATATAATAAAAATTATTGAAATTTTGAAACTTGATATAGAAGCCAGAGCGTGTAACTGGTAGAAAGTGAAAAAAAAAAAAGCCGATTCATGTTTCTGATATTCGATGCCTATTAGGCCTAAAAGTCGATGGACCAATCGCACTATTACTAAGTGCGGCGGAATAATTTCCGAAATTCAGTTTATTCGCCGATATTTGAACCATTGTTTTAGTCAAAGCAACCATATTCCTTAACCATCACAAGTATGGTCACGATCTGAGAACATCACTGTATAGACACTAACTAGTATAGTACGCTTTTTTGAAACGGTATTTCCAAGATGGCGGATATACGTTCTTGAAAAATAGCATAAGTGTCATTTACTCTTTTCCGAAATTGCTTTAATATGCCGTCATGTAAAACGATTAGGCCGACAACATTTGCGTTATAAGCTTTGCGTTTAGTATTGCTTCCAACATGGTGTTTGAACCAGTGACATTTAGACTAGAAGCGAAAAACGAAATTAATGATGGCCATAGGTCCTATTTCCCCCTAAAATGTCCCCAACTAGCAAGAACTTGTGTGTCGGTGGATGGGGACAGGTTATTTCCCTAAGTAGGCCTATAACTCAAAATTAATTGGTGTTAGCTCATTGTCTAGGAATTATAGAACCTTGATAATTTCCATGGTGCTCGCTACAGTTTAGGCTGAAACTAAATCGTTGTTCAGTGAGGTATGTGGATCCATTTTCAGAACATACAGTCAAATCTCTCTATCTCGAACTTAGTGGACCTAGTATCTTAAATTTAATATGTATTTATACATATACTCATCAAAAAAGTTAAGGACCACATATTGAAAATAAAATATTCTATGATTCTTTTAATATATTACTTCATGAGTTACTGCATAATGAATGGTAATCTTTCCTCCATAAAAAATCATCGGAAGATTGTAAAAATTGCCGAAACTAAAACTGTAAGAGAACTTGACATGACACTACCCCTCAAAATGCTTGATTTTTACATGTATTGGGTGGGGTAGCATTTTATAGAAAATGTCCTTGTTTCTCAAGATTTTTCTCTGAATATTTATGTGCATAGCATGTGTGGACATCTTATGCCTCTATCACTTCAGTGCAATGTGAACACACGCTTGAAATCAACTTCTGGTTCCGGCTTGAAGGAGTCTAGACCATGCATCTACCGGGACCCGTTTAAATGCTTCCGATTTGTCATTGTGGCCATTATGGGAAGGAATTCTTCTGTGATGACAGTCCCACACATGTTTAATGAGTATCATGTAAAGAAAGCTTGCTAAACTTTCAATACGTTGCATTTTCCCTTCTTGAGAACAAAGCTAGACATGTGAAGACGAGCGTTATCGTCCATCAAATTACTCCAGAGACCAACAACACTAACTGTTTATGCTCAAACAACAAAAAGCACATCTGAGCTCATAAATTGTGGACATGGATGCTTGCGGTGAGCCCTACGTCGGCCGCACAGACGGGACGATTTTGCATTGACTTTCAACGTCCACAAGGCAACATTCACCTTGCGGATTTGAGGTCTATTTTGATATGCGACCGGTGAAAGTTGTGACAGAATACCAAAGTCGGAAAAGTCCTAGTGTTTCTTCAGAAAAAATGGCTTTTTAAAGATTTTTATGGTGCAAAAAACAATGGGTGAAATGGGCCATTTGTGCTTGTGCGGGGTGGGTACGTTAAGATGGTTCTACGGAACTTGGTATCCCTACTAACAGATTGCTGACCAGTGAACGATATAGAGATGAGGTTCTCGTCAGATAATCTTAGCCATTCGGTGGTGCTAATGTTCCTAAATTCATTTTAGGGGACGATAACGATCGTCCACACATGCTTAGAATTTCAACTGAGTTTTTTAGAGAGCGAAAAATGTAACTTATTCAATGGACAGTACACTCTACACAGGTGAATTCTGTTGAAAATGTGTGGGACAATCATTACAGAAAGGATCTCTACCCATAATGTTCCGTAACTGATGCTGGAAGTTCTCATACAGTCGATGGTAGAGGCATAGTGTACATCCTTCATACAGGGTACCAGAAGTTGATTTATAACTTCTACTTTTCTTGCATTAAGTTAATAGAGGTTTAAGATAGTCGAACTGGCTATACGTATGATTTTTCCAAAGAAAATCCTGAGGAAAGGTTTTTTTTCTGAAATTTGCTAACCAAACCCACTACATGCAAAAACACCATTTTAAAGGGTAGTGTTATGTCATTTTCTCTCAAAGTTTTAACTTCGGTTAATTTTCCAATCTAGTGATCAACTGATTATGAAGAAAGGGTACTAGTTATAATGTAACATATCATAAATAGATTCAAATAGGGAATAAAGAAATATCGCACTTTGAATGCGTGGTCCTTAACTTATTTTGAGGAGTATATTTGTGAAACAAACAGGCTCGTGGGAAGCAATTTCATATTGGGATGGCTGAATCCCCTTGTCTGGATATTTGGAGGGGGTATTTTTATAGTTTTCTACCCAAAAAGACCAAACATGTTAAAAATTTCATTTCAGTGTTAAACATCTCCCTGTTCATGTTGTCGCTGAATGAACTCGACATTACACAGGAAACCATGACCGTGACCGGATATCTCGAGGTGAACTGGAACGACCAACTTTTAGTCTGGGACCCCAATCAATACGGTGGACTGTTTTCTTATCAATGGCCACAGGTTCGCTCTTTTAAATTCATTACCAGCAGAAAAAACGGACCATTCCAAGTTCAAAGATGTCGCAGACGACATTTACCAGTGCATGAAATTTAGCATTTTTTGCGATTATTAATGGGAAAAAAAAAAAAAGAAAAAACATTGTGGGAAATCAAGAAATTGCTTGTCACAAGCAATTTCTTCTTATTCAACATTGTTTTCTAAAGCCTTTATCTAGTGAGGCGCCAAAGGGTGTTATTATGTGGTAATTGGTTAAATCATTTTGGGATTGACCAATTTCAGTTGCTGTTTTCTAATCTAAAGTGACGAATTTAAAATGATCACCGTGTTTCAGCAAGGACTCTGGTTATGCATATGGAAGCAGAGACTTATCAAGATATTTGTGAATATAAAACCAATGCATTATGACTCTTTTGACTATAATAAAAAGTAAAATTCACGAGAAGTCGGAATTTTTCGTGTGACGTCGTTAACATTCGTTAAGTATCCGAACCTCTTCAGGGGACGTCGTCAATCGCGACCCGCGAGACTGTTTGCAACCTTTTGCCGCGTTGGAACGTGGTTGCAACATGATCTCGAGCGTAATACAGTGACCGCCATATTGAACGTGAAAGTAGACGCGCGTAAATGACGTCATCAAAACAAATCAATCCTTTAGCTAACGTTATAATTCAAGTGAAATATACTGTCAATAATCGGTAAATCACATCAATTATTTTATCTGGTAAAATTGTGTCACATTTATGAGGAAACAGTCGACTTTAGAACGCTTTTTGTTTCAAATATTTTTCTGGCGTAGATTTAAATGGTTGTTTGGTCTGCTTCCGTTGTTATTGACCTGACTACCGTTGTTATGCTTGCGGAGAGATATGGGCAGGATCGGCTCATGGCGGCTACTGTAATCCGTTCGAGGGGATCTTGAGTAACGATAAGATCCGAGAATATTCGAATGGGGACGTCGTATCAATTCGGCGGTGAAACGCTCCACCGCTGAATGTTTACGACGTCGTCCGAATAATTCCGACGTCGTGTGAATCTAAATAGGGCTGGACTAAAATGACATAAAATATTGCATAATGTTGCTCTGACTGTTGTAGGACGATATCTGGACGCCTGTACTGTCACTCAGAAATTCCAACTCTGTTTACAAACCGTTTGGTGATTCCAGCCTAAATGTGTTTAGCGACCACACAGGCAGTATAACGTGGATCACTTTTCAGGTAGGCGTTTCTTCACAGCGGTAAATCACGTGACATAACAATTTCAGAAAATCTTCAATATTTTTGTTAAAAGGCTACTTGACCAATTTGAAGTAGAGAAGATGGATACATGAATAAGCTGGACATGGTGGATTATTGAAAAATCAACTGATAAAAAAGTTGTTGAAGATCAACCAAAATTTTGAAATTGTTATATCGCGTGATTATCCAAATTGATCTTGAGCTTGTTTAACCCTTTCCAAACACGATCGGTCGAATCCAGACAGATCATGCGGCAAGGTAGACCAGGGCTCTTATCACTCTCTTGCACACGGTTCATTCATGTACATTCACCTCTGTAGTTGCCTCAGAGAGTATTGCGTCATCATCTGCTAGATTACGTCACTTTCTATCACATCAAAACGGCAATAACAAATAATTTTTCTTTTCTAAAGTCCAAAATATGTCATACTTCACGTTGCTTAAAATTTAATATCATTTTCCAACGAAAATAATTTAATTTTTTTAGATTGATGTCATTCATTCAAATTTTCTGTACGTTTCATTCTGATAGGGAACGATTTTATCCAGCTAACCGTGACGTATTTCGGACAAACAATAGTATTTCGTAAGTGTTATTATAAAATCTCTTAACTACGACTTGATTCAAGCCGTAGATACGATATTATATAACAACACCGACGATTTATCAAAACAAAACTTTAAACCTAGTCTATTTTTAGCACAAAATTCCTGCCATTGGTAAGGAGGCTTGAGAAAATAGTTTCATTGTATATGGGTTATTTCATCAGTTATAGTGCCTTTCAAATGTAACCAGAATCATCATTTCTTTGTCTACTTTATTATGTTACACATGAAACAGTTAAACAGTAATAATACACGTTTTCCTCGGTTTGACAAGATTCTTGTCATTCATACGCCCAGGCCGTTGCAGAGATGTATGTGAGAGTAACGAACGACAACTCTGCTCGGAGATTGGGCTCTTATGCTCAAAGCATCTAAGACAAATTTAGATAAAATCTTAGATCCTTTGTGCATACCGGCCCTGGTTCTAAGTCTATCAATACATATGTCTAGTTTCGAGCACTAGTTCGAGCAATATCTTTTATGAATTATAACTTTTGACAAAAGTCATTTCCCTCTCACAAAATGGTGAATTGTTACTGAATCGTCTTAGTTGGATGGTCAGATGGAGACTCGGCAATGGTGTTGTGGTAATAGAGAAGAGAGAAATTGCAAGAACCCATGATCATGTGCTCCACCCGGCTTGATGTAACCGAAATGTAGTTGAAAAGGGCGTAGTTGAAAAGGGCACTAAACACCATCCAATCAAAACCTTCTTATCAAGTCCATAATTATTAAGAATTACAACCCACCATTATCTACCAAACAATTCGTGCATCTTTGCTCTTCGGGTGTCATCCGCGAAAACGGAAATTGTCGAGTGATACCCTCGTCAATTTTCAGACGTCATCCGTTTTACTACCGAACGTTCGAACATTTTTTTCACGTAAATTTTGGCATATATTAATGCAAAACTTCGTAACTACAGCTTTAATCAAACGGTGGTTATTAGATCTCGCATTAACACCCATGACATATTTTCTGTATTTCTGTAGGTTTTCAAAACAACGTGCTCTATGAAGGTGACGTATTACCCATTTGACGTCCAAACTTGCAGCCTGAAGCTGGCAGCACTGTGATACACTCCTTCACAGGTATTTCGAGTAACCTTGTCACTATTTTTGACACTCAATGGCTTATAACTCAGGACTTTCTGGTCCGATCTAGTCCATAATCGAACTCATTCGACAACGTATAATCATACTTGATTTGACATAGTTCGATGAAAATTGGCTAACTTTTAGAATGGAAGAGCATAAATACCAAATTGTGGATGGACGGACGGACGTATCGACGGAAAGTGACCCCAATAACACACCTTGAGCACTTAGTGCATATGTGAGCTACCAAAGTAGACTACTGTACAAGTATTCATATTGAAGAGCGCTTCGAAATACTTTGACACCATATTCATGTTCGAATTCTTTCGATAGATACGTCTTACTCCTGGTGTAGTATTTACCAACCAGCTTTAATCCCAGGTTACCTATTACAAGAGGACCATGATGGTCCTATATCGCTAACCTGAACCAAAATGATATGAGCAACACTTATATTCAATTCAATTGATATTTATGACTTTAAGACTGAATATGAACTTATAGTCAATAATCAAACTCATCCGAGCTCTTATGGTGCCCAACATTTTTTTTTTAAAAATAATTGTAGATTCTAGAGTGTAAACAAGGTCGAAAACAGCCAAAAATGGCAATTTTATCAAATTCAAGGGCACATAACTCTCGTCTTTCTGGTCAGATCAGACTGAAAATCAAACTCCTCTAGATCTTATATTCTCCAACATTGTGTCCAAGATTTGTCTTCATTGGGTAATAATTGTAGATTCTAGAGTGTAATCAAGGTTGACAACAGCCAAAAATGGCAATTTTATCAAATTCAAGGGCACATAACTCTCGTCTTTCTGGTCAAATCAGATTGAAAATCAAACTCATCTGAGATCTTATATTCTCCAACATTGTGTCCCAGATTTGTCTTGATTGGTCAATAATTGTAGATTCTAGAGTGTAAACAAGGTTGAAAACAGTCAAAAACTGCAATTTTGTCAAAGTCAAGGGCACTTAACCTTCTGATCAGATCAGACTGAAAATCAATCTCATCCAAGATCTTATGGTCCCCAACATTGTGTCCAAGTTTTGTATCGATTGATTAATAATTGTAGATTCTAGAAAGTAAACAAGGTCAAAAAGAGCCGAAAACGGCAATTTTGTCAAATTCAAGGGTACATAACTCTTGACTTTCTGATCAAATCAGACTGAAAATCACACTCATCCAAGATCTTATGCTCCCTAACATTGTGTCCAAGTTTTGTCTTGATTTATTAATAATTGTAGATTCTAGAGTGTAAACAAGGTTGAAAACAGCCAAAAATTGCAATTTTGCCCAATTCAAGGGCACATAACTCTCATCTTTATGGTAAAATCAGACTCAAAATCGAACTCATCCGAGATCTTATGGTCTCCAACATTATGTCCAAGTTTTGTCTTGATTGATCAATAATTGTAGATGCTAGAGTGTAAACAAACTTAAAAACAGCATTTTTTGACATTCAAGGGCAGATAACTCCGCACTTTCTGGTCCGATCAGGCCCATAATCAAAATTGTCCCAGATCTTATGCTCCTACTTGTTTTGGCCAACTTTGATCAAGATTGCCTAACTTTTGTGGATGCTAGAGTGTAAACACCCCAAATGTTGACGGACGAACGGACACCGGACAATGAGTGACTACAATAACTCACCCCGAGCACTTCGTGCTCAGGTGAGCTAAAAACACACAACAATCAATCTGATTGACCGAATCATATGTCTCGTCCAATCAGATGGCTTGTAAAGTAATTTTGCTTCAGACGATCAATTTAGAAATGTTGAAGAATACAGTCAGTCAATGCTATGTAAGTGGGGTGATGACATTCTTTTTTAATTTAATTCCAAACCCTATGTTCTGGGAACTCATTTGAATCGTCTTGGTACCCACAACATAGGATTTGATGATCAATACAAGAAATAGTCCATTATGAAAAGCCATTACTCCCTCTTATCTTAAGCACTGGTCCATTCTGATTTTCAGGTATATTTCGGCGACAGTGTTTTCGATCTACTGGAATACGAGCCTAATTCTCAGTGGGAGATCACTAATTCACATTCATCTGTGGTTATAGGGGACAACGATTACTCGTTAGTATTTACCCTAACGTTGAAGAGAATTCCAACCTATGTATTATTTACTGTTCTACTACCCATATTGATGCTGGTCATACTGAACCTGTTTGTATTCTTATTACCATGCGAGTCAGGCGAGCGAGTCGGCTATGCAGTGACAGTGTTTTTATCATTCGCCGTGTTTTTTACAGTCATATCCTCCATTTTGCCGGAATCAGTGGCGTTATTTTCAGTGTATGTTATAACAATGACATGCCAAAGTGTATTAATTTGTTCTATAGCCATTGTCCAAGTGCGACTAAGTCACAGGGACGAACAAGTGCACCCAGTGCCAAAATGGTTGGAGACCGTCGCAAAATTAGGCAACTGTTCATTTCAAAGACCTCACAAAAAAGTAACATCTAAAGTAAGCCAGATGGATTCTTCAGAGGCTAATTTACATGAGCAAGAAGATGTATCACAAAAGAAAGACATTGGCACAATAATCCATGAAGAACCTGATGGAAAAGTTTCGTGGAAATCCGTTATTTCTGGGACAGATTATGTTCTAACAGCATTGTTTACAATCTTGGCAACAGTAATAACATCTGTATGCATTGGAGTCTGTGCATCGTCCCGTAAATAAAAGTGACATAAACTGCACCATGTGTTCATAGTTACTGTGACAAACAGACCGATTCTTATACATAGTATATGCAGACAACCACAGCATTGTCAACAAAATCTTAAATATTCGATAAAATGGTGCAGTAAATTTCAAACAAATTACAGATCTAGAAGAGCATTGAAGCACATTACAAATAGCATGGCCAATGACTACAATGCGGCACCTGCACAGAAAATCGTACAATCTCATTTAACTTTTTCCCAAAGGAGTTCTTGTTAGGACGTTTGCAGTCGTTAAAGCTGTAGAAAACATTGAGAGAAAACAGGAAAATGCTGACATTTAGGATTCTCTGATTTCTATTGTGTATCATTTTCAATTAACAGTTGTTAAATCTTCTGCAACCTATCTGAATTTGGACTTTCCTAAAAGTGTGTCTGGTTGATGAGTAAACGACTCATCAATTTCATATGACTACGGATGATTAACAGAAATAACCAACCATAATTCTTATAATAGCTCAGCTTCTAGCCGTTTTTTTATGACTGTCACATGAAAAGCAATACAAATACATATCCAAATACTATATCACAAATCATTCTGTTTGACCTAGTAATGACAGATGAGAGTAGTGCTAAGCAGAAATTTGCCAGTCTGAAACTGGTAATCCTAAATTTTCCTCGATCAGCACGATCAACGCTGTCTGCTAGCAAAGCAGACAATAATTTGGAATAAGTAGTGCATGATGTGAGTAAATATTAAGAAACCCTTGAGATAAAAGAAGAAAATGCTGGAGCATTTTCTTTTTTTCTCTCGAGGATTTCTATACTATCCATAGATGACTTTCTATTTTTAATTACATTGTTTATTAGTGTTTGCTTTCTGAAGCATGTCATAATATGTATGAATTGTACTTGGACCACCATACAAGTTTGTCATCAAGAAACGTTTGAAATGATTACTGCCAAATACAAAATAATATATATAAGCATAGCTCCTGGCCATGCTGGGCCATTTATTAAATGACTGTCATCAAATACAAAATTATCACACTCCAAAATACAGTATCACACAAATCATTCTGTTTTACCAATAGCATTAAGCCTCTCTAGTAACGGTGGATGAGAGAAATGCCAAGCAGAATATAGCCAGTCAGTCACAGGGAATCCTAAATTGTCCGCATTCAGCTTGATCAACGCTGTCCTCAGGTACTCGGCATAACGTAGCTTCTTGGCGAAGGCATCGGCTTGGAATTCAAACTGTCTAGATAGGTAGGTCACGAAAAATGAAAACACCTGTGAAATAAATATATCCAGATCTAAGGTTTACATCTTGATAATTTATCTATTTGGGTTTAACCCTTTCTCAGACAAGACCTTATTTTGATGTCCGTTATTGAATAGGCTTAGGAAAAGATTGAGACAAAAGAAGAAAGTGCTGGTTATCAGCACTTTCTTCTTTAGCCTCAATATTTTCTATGTAATAACTCCCACACATTCTACTTATAATGAATATTTTGTCATATTCAACTCCTTTCAAATCGTACCACCCATAAATTTGGCTGTTTGGTAATGGGTTAAACATTTGTGGCATGTCAAGCTAAAAGGGACCTACTGGTAAGTGAGAAAAGAATCAACCCCTTAGTCTGGGCAGTCACACTTGCTGACTAGGATAGAGACTGTTTACTCTAGGGCAATTTTCTTGAACTAGATTGTTTTTCCTATTCTATTAACATTTTCCTATTTTATTAGACATGTTTGCTCATTTTCCAACGGATATTTTCTTGAACTATATTGTTTTTCCTATTCTATTTAACATTTTCCTATTTTATAAGACATGTTTGTTCATTTTCCAAATGGGAAATCTGGTTGACATCCTGGTGCATTCATTAAATTTTGATTTATGGACTTCCCGGAAGGTCCCCTTTAGTGTGACAGGTCACATTCTTTTTAAAATGATTGCCTTATGAGGAATGTCTAATTTGAAATGCAATTTGTATAAATCAAGGTAGTCCACCCCTAATGAGATTCGCGCAACATCAGAATTATTCGGGCGAAGTCAAAAACATTGGGCGGTGGAACGTTCTACCACCGAATGTTTACGACCGCGCCCAAATATGCTCGGATAGGTAACGACGATGCTCGAGAAAAGTCGAGATTCTATGAATCTCAAAATGGCCACATTACTGATATTCTATCTTAATATACACACATCTTCATAGTGGTCTCTTGTCTTTATCCTTAAGGAACTGGAATTTGACTGTATGAAGATATTTTTCTCGCATTTTGTATTTTCTTCCAGCAAGGTAGTTTTTGAGCCATGTGGCATCTGACCTAATTATGGAGCTTCCATGCAAATTACTTTACCCAAGGGAAAATCTATACAAAGAAAGTTCAAAAGAGGGGTTGTTGTTAAAAAGTTGAGAAAATACTTCAAAAGTTGAAGTCTATTAACACATCTGAATTGAATACTGTAAACCAGGAAATTATTTCGCACTTTTTCAGTTAGCGTCCTTCGCGGAGGGTTGTAATCCGCGAACTTAAGACGCCACGAATAGGCTACTTTCAATAAAAACGCAAACTTTAATCGCTTTGATAGTTTTTGTTTCGGGAAAACCTATGGGGAGATGTATTATTTACACTAGACATATTTGTTACTATGTAAACAATAGCTTTTTCATAACAGGATATTAGTGAATTTTTTTCTTATTTCAGACTACTTTCGTACTTATTCAAAATTACATAGATATTGTGACATATTGAAAAACACGAAATTGAAGAATAAACCAACTTATTCAACTAGATATTGAGAAAAGGGGTCATTTGGCATTCAAATGCCGAATATGATAGCAAACGTTGGTTGATGTTTAAAACCTCGTAACTGTAGTTTGAAATTAGCCACAGCTACGAGGTTTGAATCGTCCTTTGATGATAATGAATAAAACTGTCATTATCGCTTCTCGACGCTATAGGTAAATAGGTGTGAAGTTAATGTAACGCTCAAATTCTATGCATTGTGTTACAAACTGTAATCCAGTATACTATAAAGTGTGAAATAAAACAATGGGTCGATTGAAACTTACTTCGACCATACTGTCAAAGGCGACTAAAATATCGTAAATACAGTCATAATTCAATATGTAATTGTCCGATTATCTGATTCCCCATATTATTCAACTTCAATTCGCGGACAGCATTGATTCGCATACTTAAAACGCCGCGAACAAGCCCGAGTGCATGAAAACACGAACATTTCTTGACGCGAACTTATCCTGGTTTACAGTATATCTATCTACAATATTTTATACTAGAGCAAATATAAGATTTGACCTAGTAACCTACTTTTTGACCCCATTCTGACCACCATCCAAATTCTTTGAAGTATTTTGAAAATGGATGACCCAAGGATCATACCTGTGAAATTTCATCCAATTCTGGCCAGTATTTCTTTTACAATTGTGGACGGCCAGACGCCGGACAACAGACTGATCACAATACCTCACCTCGAGCACGAAGTACTTTAGGAGATTTCTTTTACAATTGTGGACGGCCGGACAACAGACCGATCATAATACCTCACCTCGAGCACTTCGTGCTCAGGTGAGCTAAAAACACACATGCATTATAAACCTACCTCGGAATACGGTGAGAAAACATACTGGAATATAATGATCAGTCCTATAATGGTGGGTCGGGTGTGAAATCCAAATGCTGTATACAGAATCTGTTTGTCTATCAGCAGGGCAAATACAGCAAACAGGAGGAAAGAATTCACCTGAAATTTAAAAAATGTTTACTTTTCATACAAATTAGTTAACGGTCAATTTGAGTTATTCTAGGAATATGAGAATTGCCAATATCGCATATCATTAGATTAACCCTTACCCAAACCGCAATTTGTTGCTCTCAGCCTTGTGTGACATCATCAGAGAGCAGCCGACGGCCGAGCTCACCCGAAACCACTCAATATAATTTGTCTATATGTTTCCCAAGCCATTTCTACTAGGGACGTCAAAACAAGGCCTTGTTTGGGTTTTATTCCGTTTTTAATGTTCAAGAATTAAATACATCGCTATACATGATTCTACAGTCGTTCTTTAATACAATTGGGTTTTTAATTGAATGGCCGAGCAGACACAAAAGCATGTCCGAGGACACCCGACATGGCCGAGCGGAGCCTCCGGTATGTGTAATTTTTAAACCTATGGTTCTTTGCTTTATATATTGAGTAGAAGATATACAGTATTCAGAAACAGGAACCAATGGACCAAAAAGTTTAAAATGCGGATACAGTAACTTTTCGGGACGGTAATGGCGACATAATATCAATTCATGCTTAGGGGCCGAGCATACCCAAAACCGCTCTAACCCTTTTCAAAACCAACTTTTCTGATGTGAATGACCAAAAGGACAATGGCAGTGTTTGATAGGAAAGAAAATTGTGATAGTCAGCATTTTTTTTTTCAGTCAGCAGTTTCTCTTTTTCTCACAATACTGTCCATGGGGGTTTGTTTAAATTCCATACACAAAGTAACACTTATTTTGTCCTTTCATTTTGGATAAATAAAGAAAATCTTGTCTTTTGGAAAAGGTTTAACCCTTTCCCAAACAAGACCTGGTTTTGACGTCCTTAAGAGAAAAGGCTTGGGAAAACATTGAGGCAAAAGAAAAAACTGCTGATTATCAGCAGTTTCTCCTTTTGTCTCAATATTTTCCTTGCCATATTATACACAAATTTTATCTTTACAAACATCCATTTTGTCATCTGCAACAGCTTTCAAATTGGGACAGTTCAAAATTTTGGCGTCTGGTAAAGCTTTAACTCTTTTCATGCTATTCACATCATAGTCTTCTTGTGACCAAACCTTTGGCAGGCAGTATAGACTCGGAAAAGTCTGAACAGGCTACACTGACTGCCTGCTATCTACTCAAATATTGTGGCAAAACTTCGAGATAAACTTATCAAAATGTCTTTTTAATTGGCATTTTCTTTAAAAAAAATTAAGTCAACAGAACAAGGGTTAACTAGTTAACATCACAAAGCACTAACCTGTGAGAGTACAAAATTCTTCAGTACATGTCCTAGTGACCAGTGGCCAAGTTCATGTGACAGTACAGCTAACACTTCATCATTATTACAACCCGTCTTTTTACGCTTTTCTGACTTTTCTTCACCATCCCCACTACCCTCTTCTGTCTTATCTCCTGTTTGTTTTTGATTGTCATCAGTAGATTTTGATTTTTCTGCGCCCTTTGCAGATTCTGGTTCTGGTTCTTCAACTGTTTCCTGTTGAAATACAACCCAGGAATCATTTAAGCGTTTTAAACATACTTTCTTATGATAAAAGAGCTATATAAATTTGGTACTTAATAATAATAGTAATTACAGATTTTAAAATCATGCTAACAAAACTAGTTTTTGATACCAGTTGACATGGACAAATCAACTGATAGATGCACACATTGTTTTACTGGAGCATGAATTTTCATTACTTTTAATTTGAAGTTTTACCAAAAAAGCTTATTGAACATCTTTTCATCCAAATTGTTCTGAGCCTATCTTTATAACAATTGTCTAAACCAGGAAAAAAATATTCTATGAAAGGGTTAAGCATTTTGTACCTTTGTTTTATTGTCCCCTATACTTCCTTCTTCTTCTGACTTTTTATCTGTTTTTTCACTCTCCTTTTTCTCCTCATTTTCCTCCTCTTTCTTCTCGGTATTTATGGGTGTGTAGTCCTCCAGTAGGGTATCAAACAACACAATACGCTTGTTCTTGAAGAACCCATAAAAGTAGGCATTACTGTGGGATGACCGCTTAGACCCTGATAACGAAAGCACACAAGTGATTTGAGGCTTACTAGTCATAAATGACCCTTTCTCAACCCTTGTCCTTCTGACTTGAAATTTTGTTTCAAACAAATTGCCAATTTAAGTTTTTCAGTTTCAGTTTTTCTCAATTTTATGACACAATAATTGAGTAGAAAGCAGACAGTGTAGGTTAAGATCAGACTGCACTTCCTGTGCAGGCTGATCTTAGTCTCTACTCCCTGCTAAAACTGGTGCCACAACAGTAAATCGATGTTAACAGTATGAGAAGAGTTATATCTAATACTTTTTGGTCTAGAAAACAAATGGTAGTTTTTGCCAACAAACCAAATGTCTCTGAAAAAAGAAAATCTACAAATAATAGCATAGGAATCTTTGAGGGAAAAGGAGGAACTGCTCATATATCAATATTTGCTTCTTTTCCCTCCATGGTTTATACACTAACAGACATCAAAACCAGATTTAAGCTATTACCAGAAGGTAAAATTTTACACTTGTCCAGAGCTCCAGATAGGATGCGTATTTGCGTAAAATACGCATTGATTTGTCCTGAATACGTATTAACTTTTATAAAAATGCGTACAAATACGCATTCAAAATAATGAAAACGCATTTGATAATTGCCAGTTAGCGTATCAAGATTTGAAAATGTTGAGAAAAAACATACACTAGGAAATTCCAACAATAACACAAACTTTTTGTCTGTAAAAAATAGGTTACGGCAGTCAGCTATCCGATATCTATTACGACTTTAATCAGCCAATCACAGCCTTGAATAATTGGGGAATACCAATTACGTCACCACTATGACCAGCCGAGCGACAATCGGCTATTCCGTAGATCTACCGAATGATGCCGAGTGTTGTATATGTTTGAATTTCAATCAATCGGTTATCTCTGTGAAAGCAAATCGTTAGGTACCCGATTTAACAGACCATTGCATTAATCCGTAAATCGTAAAAGACAACTCGAAGGTGTTTGTTTTCTTTTCAAACCGGCAAACGAGTAAATCCACTGCTAAGCAGATCGTAACTTTAGGCGATTGTTGCCGATATTCTTTCTGAAGTGGCCCTACAGGCAAAGAAAGAAAGCACACGATGGTAACCTTGTTCAGAAAAAAATACTCGATGGTCGGTAACATACAGCGGTTAGATGTCCCCGAACCCGAAAATGAAAGTGGGTCGTTCCGGTGGGGTGTTCCTGTTTATTTTTGTCCTTTCCCGAACAAGAAGGTAAATACGCCCTGCCTCAAAAAATCATCTGGAAATACGCATTGGAAAAAATTCTGAGGGGTAAATACCCCTTGCCTCAAAAAATTATCTGGAGCTCTGCTTGTCCAAATTCAAAGGTGTTGCAAACAAATTCAAGAGCATGGAGTTTTACATTTTGGGGTGAGGTTGTTTAGAATACATTGTTGAAAATGAGGACTGGCTGCATAGTTTACAACAGTATGGCCGCTATTCTCAGGTAACCGCTGACACAATTTCGACTGTACAAAATTTTTGTGTATATAAGATTATAATCATTCATGACAGTTTCATTCACGAAAGTTTCGTTCTAGCCCTTAACCCATTACCAGACAGCAAAGTTTTAGACTGGTTTAACCCTCTCCCAAACAAGACCTGGTTTTGACGACCCTATTAGAAATGGTTTGGGAAAACATTGAGACAAAAGAAGAAACTGCTGATAATCAGCAGTTTCTCCTTTTGCCTCAATATTTTCTGTGCTATATATTACACAAATCTGACAATTTACAATCTTTATTTAGTCGTCTGCAGCAGCTTTCAAATTGGAGCACCCGAGATTTTGTCGTTTGGGAAAGGGTTAAATTTCAAAGATGTTGCAAACAACACTTTCATGTGATTGAAATTTTACATTTTTGGTATTTGTGTGTCAAAATCATTGTGAGAAATAAAGACATTGCTTGCCACAAGCAATGTCTTCATTTTCCACGATGTTTCCAAAAGCCCTTATCTCATGGGACATCAAAAGTTGTCACTGTGTGGTAATGACCAAGTTACCTTCAACAACATATAGTTTGGTGAGTGGAAATTCTATACTCTTGGCCAGTGTTTCTATTCTGGTCCTCAATTCACCTTCAGGTAGCGGGGTAAACTTGTCAAATAATGGGGCAATGTAGTCAGCATATATTGTAATGATGAGCTGCCAGGGAGAAAACGCAATTCATGAATCAGTCTTTTTTAACTTTATGGGATAAAACAGACAGAGCAATTCTTGTCCAAATACCTACTTCAAATGAGATATGAAATATTTGATTTTGAACAGGAACCATTGCTACTGCCTGATATTAAGGTAAGACCTGGATAATGGGCTATGTGACCAGTTATGGAATGAAATTTGTATAGTGTGAATTGACGATTTCAAAGGAAGTAATTTTCATTGCTCTCAAATTTTGAATTTTTGACGTTTGTTGGAGTTTTTGCCTACTCTTCATACAATTTAGAAACACTTTCAAAAAAATTGTTTAAAATATTCCCCAGAAATATGAGCACATGCTCAATTATTTTGTTGTTACAAAAAAAGGCGACATTGCACCAAAAGGTACTTTAAATATGTTCTGACTTATGGATGTCACGGAATAAATTGATATATAACAATTACACCGGAAGTGCATTGCCTAGGTCTTACCTTAATTTATATAAGACAAAAAGGCAATTTAATTCAAATTCATATGTTTTTTTTTTGTTCCTTAATAATATAGCAGACAGATGGCAAGGTCAATTTCTTTACAAAAATATTATCCTTATGATCCCAACATGAGCTTAGTTACTATTTTATTTTTGATTCTCAAAGGAAACAAGACATTCACTACTTACCAATGAAACACAAAGTAAAAACAGCCATACATAAATAAAGAAATAATCTCCACCAATCTTGATGATATAAATAAGTAGGGCACTGATGGGTAGAGCTATCACAAGGGTAACAAGGAACTTTTTTATCTGGTCCTTAACAAAGAATCCTGGCGTCTGAAAAATGTGAAATACATTTTGGACATGATTTGTTACATGATTAATTTTCATCTTTTCCCTATGAAAATATATCAAGGTTTTTAAAATCTGTTGGACAAAATGAATTTGAAAGGTTTATAGCAAAATATCCACAGAATAGCCAGTTGCCAACCATTTAGATTCAGAACATGTAGACTGGTTTGGAAATAGAGAAACAATAGCTTGACAGAGAAAGACATAATTAGATGCCTGACAGGGCCTTAACCCTTTCCCAAACAGCAAAATGTTAGGGTTATCCACTTCAAAAACTGACACAAATGACAAAAAGGAAGTTTTTAAAGATATAATTTGTGTAAAATATGGCATAGAAAACATTGAGGCAAAAAGAGAAACTGCTGCTTATCAGCAGTTTCTTCTTTTGTTTCAATGTTTTCCAAAGCCTTTTCTATTAGGGACGTCAAAACCAGGTCTTGCTTGGGAAAGGGTTAATTGTGAGGCATTAAAATGAGGCATTAAAAGTCAAAGCCAAATAATTGAAGAATGACTAAAATCATTTGCGTTTCAAAAATCACATGCACAACTAGACATCATGGAAATTCATTGAGCCAAATTTGAAATTATTCTGATAGAAACTGTAGAAGGAAAATTGGGAAGTTTTTCAATTCAAGGGCAGATAATTCAGGAAAGAAGATGTACATTGTATTTGAATTTGAATGGTGGCATGCAAAACTTGACACCATCAGAATTCATTGTCTCAAATGAAAATGTCGATTTTAATAATCTTCGGATAGAAAATGTAGCAGACAGATGGGCATATGGACAACCAAGCCTTCTCCCATTTTGATTTCTACTTCTGTTTGAAGGACATTTGTACACACATTTTGTAAGTCCAATCTTGTGAACTACCTTCTACAAGGGCTGAACTATAATTGTTTAGCCCTTTCCAAAACGACATAATTATAGGGCGATCCACTTCGAAAACTGCCATATATGACAAAGTGGAAGTTATTAAAGATAGAATTTGTGTAAATTTGACATAGAAAATATTGACACAAAAGGAGAAACTGCTGGTTATCAGCAGTTTCTTCTTTTGTTTCAATGTTTTCTCAAGCCTTTTTAATAGGGACATCAAAACCAGGTCTTGTTTGGGAAAGGGTTAAGAAATAAATCACATTCTACTGTGGTTCATCACCCATTTACAGTTTGAGACGTCACAATAAATAATCATACCTGTTTATTGAAGCCATGTCTCTCCTCAATGACAAATGTACTGTACACTGTGAATGGCATGGATGTTATGGTTGAATATATCATGGTTAGTAACAGGAATGCAACAGACTGTAAAATCTGGAAATAAACATTCAAAATTTATCAATATCTAAAGCATCTTTCCTTCCTTATACCCCCTCCCCTCCCGAAAAACAGCAATATTTGATCTATTTTTGTTTTTTGATGTGTTCTAGTGAAAGGTCTGCCAGGTGAGAATGCCAAGCACTCAGATTTAAAGTGACATTTCACATTTATTTCATTTTTTAAAAGTATGTCATGATGCAAAGATTGTTTAATCTAATGCATAGAAATGCTATCAGTTTTTTGAAGCTGTTATTTATAAGCGAAAAATACGCCTTTAAAGTTGAGACGGAAATGACAAATTCTATATAAATCTGAACTGTTGTCCACAACAATTTGTTTAATTTTAGCACAAAAATATATATTTCTTGTAAACGGTTCAATATTTTGGCTTGAAATATTCAGACTTTTCATAAGAAAATGTTCTTTCAGATAGAATAAAAGTAACATTTATGTAAAAATAATTGCGAAATGTCACTTTTTTAGAAACAAATTATTCATACTATTCCCCAAAATTGTTTAATGAGTAGGCGGTTTCATGTGGCCACATGTAGATAATGAAATGATTGATAATTTGCCTTGACCATGTACATGTATTATTGTGTGCAATGAACAATAATGTCTCTTTTCTCTGTATAAGTTAGAATGCCTCTGTCCCCTCTTTTCTGTAGCTCTGATTAGGTACCAGTAACACGGTGGATAATCATGTGATGCAACAATTTCAGAAAATCTTCAATAATTTTGTTATAATGGGACCGATTTGAATTTGGTTTGAAGCAGAGAAGGTGGACACTGGACAGAGGTCACACATTAGATGAAGGTGTTGATTTTTTTAAAAATCCACTGATAAAAAAGTTATTGAAGATAAACCAAAATTTTGGTTTATCTTCAATAACTTTTTCATCAGTTGATATTGGAAAAATCTACCACGTAGGGCCCTACAGCTTATTTCTGACATTTTCCTAACTTCTCTGCTTCAAACCGAATTCACATTGGTCAAGTATTAACAATTCTTTTGGAAGAATATCGGAAATTCATAGTCATGTGATTATACATCGTGAGTAATCTTACCTCATAACTTGAATCATATCCTAGTTGTTCAGTCAGACTTCCTGAGAAATGCCATAGCAATGGTAGTCCACCAAACCATAGGATAATCTGTTAGAGGAATAAAAGAAGAAATTAAATATCTATTTTAAATAACCCTTTCCAAAATGACAAAATTTTAGAGCAGCCCATTTTGGTAAGAGTTACGGACCACAGAATAATTGATTTCAAAAGAAGAAAATGTGTCTGGCATAGCATAGGAAATATTGAGGGAAAAGGAGAAATTGCTGGTTATCAGGAACTTCCTCTTTTCTCTCAATGTTTCAATTTCAATTAGGGGTGTCAAAACTAGGTCTTGCCTGGGAAAGGGGTTAATGTTCAAATCTTTATATAGAGTACAAGTAAATATTGATATTCAATTCAAATGAAATGTTAAGGTTTAAATACAAATAATTTTAGAAGCAAGATGATATGCATTTTTTTTTTCAGTGATCTTTTACTTTATGCTTCATGCAATGGAAAAGTAAGCATCAAGGGATAAGGAGAAAATGCTGATGATCTGATCTTTCTTCTTTTCCCTGGATGTTTTCCCTGACTTTGTAAGGCCTGAAACACCTGTCACTTATTGGGAAAGACTAAACTCATGAATATCGGTACCAAATTCAACCCTTTTTCACACTGCAAAAAATTCAACTCTGAACTGCTCCAAATTCAAGGATGCTGCAGATTACAATTTTAGGTGAAAGAAATTTACCAATTTTGGAGCTTATGGGTAGAAATTTATAAAACATTATGGGAAATTAATTAAGAAAATGATTTTCCAGTGATTTTCTTGTGCCATTTCTATTACGGATGTCAAAATCAGGCCATGTTTGGGATTGGCTTAAATACTCACTGTAGCTTCTATTTCTCCCACCACACCCACCCAGAACCCAAAGTTACTCTTATCGAGGTTATAAAGACGTGATTTCTCATAGGTCTCCTGGTCCATAACACCCACAAATGCATCAGGGATCTTTTTTACTGTTCTGTACAACTCTCTCTGAAATTTAAAATTCACATACATTTTAAAGTACTGTAAAAGGTGAACTAAACCCATGCATCTACTAGGAAGAAATTCAAATTTTGGAACCAAGGCAAATTTGTAATTTATCAAAAAAGCTATATTTCCATATTTTGACCATATGCTGAAGCCTGCAATTGGAAAAGCGTTAAATTTTGCTGGTAGGGAAAAGGTTTAAATAAACAAGAGTGCCTGAAAGGCACTGATATCGCTCACCTGAGTTCTTCCTGTATTTGATTGTGTATGATATAAATTTTGTTGTGAACAAATATATAAGTCGTATCAAATTATTGTTAATAAAGTTTCATAATTTCCAATGAATGCAATGAAGTCACATTAGTATTCAATCATATTGCATGTAGTGACATCTTAAATATTGAATATCATGTGCTGTTCCAGTTTGATTTTTATAACCAAGATTTAACTTTTACAATTAAATTTTGAAACATCAGAATGATACATTACAAGCATTAATATGCTTAATATGATCAGTCCCTCCTTGCCTCATCAACATTTATTAACCTATCAAAAATTTACAACCAAGAGTAACTCAATGAGCATTTTGCTATACTTGGTTTAAATTGGCCCCATAATTGATTTTTGAAGAATTTCTGTACGACTTTTTTAAGTCTGATAAGCCCTACCCTGCCACACTCATTTTTTTTAACAAATCAAAAATTCACAAACAATATTATTGTTACAAAGAGTCACTCAAGCAACATCCCTGGTACAAATTGGCCCAACAGTTGATTTTTGTTATCATTTCTCCTAGTCGAATAAGTCCCACCCTACCATGTCCACATTTTTTACGAATCAGAAATTTGTAATAAAAATAACAAGAGGACCATGATGGTCCTATATCGCTCACCTGAACCAAAATGATATGAGCAACACTTTTGTTCAATTCAATTAATATCTATTACTTTAAGACTGAAAAAGAACTAATGGTCAATAAGGTTGTGAAAATCTAACTCATCCGAGATCTTAATTATAGTGCCAAACATTGTATCCAAGTTTTGTCTTGATTGATAAATAATTGTAGATTCTAGAGTATCAACAAGGTCGAAAACAGCCGAAAACAGCAATCTTATCAAATTCAAGGACACATAACTCTCGATTTTCTGACCAGATAAGACTGAAAATCAAACTAATCCCAGATCTTATGGTCCCTAATATTGTGTCCAAGTTTTGTCTTGATTGATCCATAATTGTAGATTCCAGAGTGTAAACAAGGTCGAAAACAGCAGAAAACAGAATTGTCAAATTCAAGGGCACATAACGCTCAACATTCTGATCAGATCAGACTGAAAATCAAATTCATATGAGATCTTATGGTCCCCAACATTGTGTCCAAGTTTTGTATAGATTGATCAATAATCATTGTAGATTCTAGAATGTAAACAAGGTCGAAACCAGCGGAAAATGGCAATTTTGTCAAATTCAAGGGCACATAACTCTCGACATTCTCATCAGATCAGACTGAAAATCGAACTCATCCAAGATCTTATGGTCCCCAATATTGTGGTCAAGTTTTGTCTTGATTGATAAATAATTGTAGATTCTAGAGTATAAGCAAGGTCGAAAACAGCCATAAACAGCAATTTTATCAAATTCAAGGGAACATAACTCTTGACTTTCTAATCAGATCAACCTGAAAATCAAACTCATTTGAGATCTTATAGTCTCCAACATTGTGTCCAAGATTTGTCTTGATTGGTCAATAATTGTAGAGTCTAGTGTGTAAACAAAATCGAAAACAGTAAAAAAACGGCAATTTTGTCAAATTCAAGGGCACATAACTCTTGACTTTCTGATCAGATCAGACTGAAAATCAATCTAATCCCAGATCTTATGGTCCAAAACATTGTGTCCAAGTTTTGTCTTGATTGATTAATAATTGTAGATTCAAGAGTGTAAACAAGGTTGAAAACAACCGAAAATGGCAATTTTGTCAAATTCAAGGGCACGTAACTCTAGACTTTCTCATCAGATCAGACTGAAAATTAAACTCATCCAAGATCTTATAGTCCCCAACATTGTGTCCAAGTTTTGTCTTGATTGATTGACCCTTTCCCACACATTGACGCTTTTGGAGACCCCACAAAATAAAGGCTTTGGAAAACATTGTGGAAAATGAAGTAGCAAGCAATTTCTTCATTACCCACAATGTTTCCTACCAAGAAAGACCAAAAAATGTTGAATTTTGTTGAACTTGTCGTCTGCAACACCTATGACTTTGGACTAGACTAAAATTTTGTTGTTTGGTAATGGGTTAATAATTGTAGACTGTAGGGTGTAAATCTATTTATATCCTCTATCAAACAACAGGGCTACAGATTAGTGGGGGTGAAGACATTTTAAGTAGCAGTCCACCTAAGAATCATGCAAAAAGTGATTTATCCATAGTCACAGATTTACACATAATGTGTCTTAACTAATGTAACTTTAGTCATAAAACACAAAAATAAACTCAAATTCGCTGAAAGTCTTACCGATGACATTGTTGTTAGGGGCCCTTAGCAACAAGGAAATTGCATTCTAATTTTGATTAAGAGGCATCAAATTTTGATCATATTTTTCAAGAATTTCTGTGCAATGTCATTGAAGAAAGTTTTTATTTTCAAGAAGTACAATATCTTAAGAATCTAAAAATCATGAAATAAAACGGTTGGTGTTATTGCCCTTTGGTTACCATAGCAACCAATTCAATCAAAATTGACAATTTTGAAAATGCTGAAAATACAGCAATTTACAGGATAATTTTTTCCATAAATCATGGGGCCGCACAACATAGTTGTCACTTGCAAAACTTTCTACCATTACTGGGCTAAAACATATAAAAAATAATCCACTGTAGCATATTACAGATTTTTCAGAAATTTCAGTTATTTATGGGAAGGGTTTACCAAAAATCCATGATTTTATTGCTCTTATGGTATAAATATTAATACATGTTTAGCCCTAAAAAGACTAGATATGTTTACATCAGAACACTTATATGTCTTCAATCGCTGCTAGCAAAAATATTTTGATGTCCTTTCACAATTTTATGTTTAAGTTACCATGGGAACGGTTGCTAGGCAACAAAATGGTGATATAATTATCTCATTTTTCACAAACAATGGACAAAATTAATGTTTTGCAGCTATTTGTACATGTTTTCTAATGTATTCATTGAAGTTAAATAATAATTACTGCATTTTCTTTAAAAAGGACAAAGAGAAACCTCTGTTTCAATCAATTATTCCATTTACTGTATTAAACCTTAGCAACAGTCGTAGCAACGAGCATATTAACAACCTGTCATACATGTCTACAAGAAATGTATAAGGAATTAAAATGAATTGTGAAGTTGTGATAATAGTCTAAATCTTGTTACGTAAGTCCCTAATAATATACTCTTTAAGAAAATGCCTAGTCACATCATTGGCAAAAAATTATTGTGGCCATTTTGAATTTCAAAATGGCTGCCAGTAAGAAATGTAAAGTTAATGGTCCTGCTCTCTGACGACGTAGAAATCTGATTTAATTGATTTGAATTGTGTTAAAAGTCTAAATTTTGTTGCCTAAGTCCCTGTTAACATGTTGTTTTTTTTGGGTTTTTTTTAAATGCCGAGACACATGATTGGTAAAAAATATGGAAGCCATTTTGAATTTTCAACATGGCTGCCATAAGAATAGGTAATGGTAATGCTCTCTGACGTTGTAGAAATACGATTTATATAATTTGAAATGTGATAAAAGTCTAAATCTTGTTGCATAAGTCCCTAAAACATGTTTTTAAAAAGAAAAATGCTGAGACACATGATTGGTAAAAATTATGGCGGCCACATTGATTTTCAAAATGGCCGCCAGTAAATAAATGATAACAGTCCTACTCTCTGACGACATAGAAACCTGATTTAATTAATTTGAATTATGATGAAAGACTAAATCTTGTTGCATAAGTCCCTAATAACATACTATTTAAGAAAATGCTGAAACGCATACCTGTTTGAAATAATGGCTGCCATTTTGAATTTCAAAATGGCTGCTAGCAAGAAAAGGCCATAGTTCTTTCTGCTCTCTGATGACATAGAAACCTGAATTAATTCCTTTAAAATAGTGATGAAAGGCTAAATCTTGTTGCTTAAGTCCCCAGTAACATACTTTTTAGGAAAATACTGAGTCAAATGAACGGTTAGAATTATGGCAGCCATCTTGAATTTCAAAATGGCCGCCAGTTAAGAAATAAGGATTCTGCTCTCTGACGACATAGAAACATGATTAATTTGAATTGTGATGAAAGTCTAAATACTTTTAAATGAGTCCATAGTAACATTCTTTTTAGAAAAATACCGAGTCTTAGTCTTGAATTGATGAAAATTATGGCGGCCATCTTGAATTTCAAAATGGCCGCTAGTAAGAAAATGTAATGTTTCTACTCTCTGACGACGTAGAAACCTCATATTAGTTAATTTAAATTGTGATGAAAGGCTAAATTTTGTTGCATACGTCCCTAATAACATACTTTTAAGGAAAATGCCGAAACGCATGTCTGGTAAAAAATTATGGTGGCCATATTGAGTTTCAAAATGGCTTCCAATGATAAAAGGTAATAGTTCTGCTCCCTGAAAACATCAAAACCTGATTTAACCCTTTCCCAAACAAGACCTTTTTTGACGTCTCTGTAAGAGAAGGCTTGGAAAAACATTGAGACAAAAGAAGAAACTGCTGATAACCATCAGTTTTCTCATTTTGTCTCAATATTTTCTATGCCATATTTTACACAAATCCTATCTTTGATAACATCCATTTTGTCGTTTGTTGCAGTTTTTGAAGTGGTTCACCCTAAAATTTTGTCGTTTGGAAAAGGGTTAATTAATTTGAATTGTGATGAAAGTCTAAATCCTGTTAGATAAGTCCCTAGTTACATACTTTTTTCGAAAATTACCGAGTTTCGTAGTTGATAAAAAATATGGTGGCCATCTTGAATTTCAAAATGGCCGCCAGTAAAATAAAGATAACGGTTCTGCTCTCTGACGACATAGCAACCTAGTTTGATTTGAATTGTGATGAAAGTTGAAATTATGGTACATGAATCCCTAGTAACATACTTTTTAGGGAAATACCGAAACGCATGATTGGTTAATATTATGGTGGCCATCTTTAGTTCAAAATGGCCACCAGTAGGAAAAAGTAATCGTTCTACTGTCTGCCGACATAGACACCTGATTCAAATTGATTTTGAATGTGATAAAAGTCTAAATCTTGTTTAATAAGCCCCTAAGAATATACTTTTTAAGAAAATGCTGAGACACATGCTTTGTAAAAATTAATGCCGCCATTTTGGAAATTCAAAATGGCCGTCATATAAATCGCTTATAAATAACAACTTCAAAAAACTGAAAGTATTTCTACGCATTAAAACAACAAATCTTTGCCTTAAGAAATACATCAGAAAATGAATTTGGAATGTTGTCTCTTTAAACGTAAACTCATCTGATAAAAACCAGATGTCGAATCTTATTTCCTTAGTAGCATCTGGCAGTCACCAGTTTAAGGTCATTTTAATGACCCTGGGAAATTCGAATCTATTTTAATTCTTTTCAATATACATATTCAAAACTTGTGTTATCCAACGCGTGCCTTTGATTTAAAAATAGATTCCATATACTCTCGCGTTTAAGATTCATGTAGTTCGTCCCTAATGAGATTCATGTGACGTTGGAATTATTCGGGCAGTGGAACTTTCCAATGCTGAATGTTTACATCCGCACCCGAATAGGCTAGGATATGTAACGTCGACGACGCTCGAAAAAAGCGGCAAATGTTTTATGATCCGACTCGCTCTTGACATTGTAAACTATGGCGTACCTAATGGGCTAAAAGTCTATTTAGAGCGTGCACGCATAAAATATACGCATCGACTCTTAAATTCTATGCGTCGACCGTATATTTATGCATCAACGCATAAAATTTATGCGAGCAGTTGAGAATGTATGCGTCGATGTGTGAATTTTCAACTGTTCGCGTAAATATACGCATCGACTTGTATTTTATCTATTAACCAATCAGATCCTTCGTTTCATCCATCAATTTTATGGTATAAAGGGAAAGGTTGTTAACCGCCTCTCCCATTCGCCCGCTTCGGCTTCGCATTTTTTACTCCTGCTCGCGTAAAATTTAAGCGTCGACTCATATTTTTTCAACTGCTCGCGTAAATTGTATGCGTCGACATGCATATTTAAGCATCGACGCATAAAATTTACGCGAGCAGTTGAAAATATATGCGACAAAGCATATTTTTTATGCCTGCCGCTCTATATAGACTTTTGACCCATCTAGTATGTCATAGTAAACATGACATAATACAGTACAGCTGAACTGCTTGCATTTTTTTTGCCTACAACATTCTAACACCAAAAAAGGGTGGAAAATTGCTGTGATTTTCCATCACGACCGTAGCATTTTTCCACTCTCAATCTCCGCTATTCACTGGTGTTATGCAGTTGGAATAGGCTTCATTTATATTATCAGATGATCAGAACTCGGTAACAGAAAAACTTCAATTCCTCGGAATCTGCCCAGCTTTAGGCATTTTTTCCACACTCTTGTCACAGAAGCTTTTGCATATCGCCTCTGTTATGGGATCAAAAGAATAAAAAATAGTCCCATTTTAATAAGGATGAATAAGAAAATAGTTACATTTTAACTAGATTAATGCTTAAATTTGAGAGCACTTGTGATGCAAACAGAATAATAATTTCTTTCTCTAATGAAAAATACATGAGATGAAACAGTTACACAGTAACTAAGGATGTAATTCGTCGGTACACCACTATTTGTGGACTCTAGCCGAGGAAGAGCCTTGCAGAGATGATATGTGATGAGCAACGAACGATCACTTTGTTGTGAGAATGCAATTTTTCCCACATTGTTGGAAAATCTTTAGATTTTCTTTTATGGATCTTGTATTGGAATTTTTTTCAATTGTACACATTGTATACTTAAGGACAGATCCTCCAGTTGTTTCTGCGCAACTTACTGCGCATATCCTGAATAGCGAAATAAAGCTGTTTCAGTAATTGGCCTTTTCAGCAAATGTATTTTTGTACATTTAGTTAATGTTTGGTTGATAAATGACAAGACCCTTTTCGCTTATTTCAGTTTTCTCTGTTTGGTCAATTAAAGTGTACTAGTACTCGGATGGTACATTTCGCTTTCTGTTACGCGTTCAACATGTGGCGTTAGCGATAGGAAACGGAGCATCAAAAACAAAGTGGTTTCTTTATGAGCTAGTCCGCTTCAGATGGACACAAAAGATGACACTTTTTATTATCTAAAGCTGGTAATAAGGAAGAAAATGGATAAAAGTAGTGAAACAATTTCGGACAAAGCTGCAAAAAGTAAACCAAATTTTACTTATAACTAAGAAAAACGCTTGGTTTGATATATTTTTCTTTTTTAGTTTTTGTAGGTATGACCAAGCACTCTGTCTATACCAAAAAAGAAAAAAATCTTACCGCTGGAATATTTTTTATTATCAGAAACGTTGCGAAAAAAAGAGCAATTTCAGCTACTTTTGAAAGAATGTTTTACTGAAAATTACAAAATCATCACTAAATTCTCCCAAATTGACACTCATTTAGACAGAATAAAACATATTGAACACAATAAAGACTTATTCATGTAATACTAGTCATTTCGAACACCTTTTTGTGGGTATTTAAGTGACACCTCATTTTTGCAATTTTAGACAAGAGTAGTCTCTTTGAAATCCAATAACTTTTTAATTCGCTTGGTGACCTATAGTTTTTAAGCCATTTTTTTACTTCTCATTTATTTAAATATCAGTACAGAAAAAATGAAAAAATTCTTACCGTAGGAAATAAATGGAGGATCTGTCCTTAATGTATATTTATTTGCAGATTTGAAAACAACCATTTAAATGTGAGGGTTCTTTTTAGAAATTAAGATTTCTGAAAAATGCATCATTGTCAATATAGCAACATAATAACAAAATGTAAACAATTGAAATATTTTCATGAGGACCCTTAGAATATAATAGATTTAGAACCGTAAGAATCTTAAATCTAGATTAACCTTTTCACCTACAAGGATGAAACATGTCGTTACTTTATATTCCATTTTCAATGTTGTTGCTAAGGGAAAGAAATGGTTGCTAACGAATTAAACTTTTTGTTTTAATGGGCAAATACATGTATGTGTAAATTGTTGCTCTGCGTAATATTTTGGTTATTTCTTTTTTTAGAACGATATGTCAAAACTATGTGTATAATTGATTTTATCTCAAGTCTTGTTATTTTTCCATAAATTCGCTATTTTAAGGACATTTTTTCAAGATTTCTTCTAAAAATGCTTTACTTTTTCAATAATACTTCTTATTAAGGGGCGTTTCCTAAATTTCAAACACAATGGAAAGTATGTCCATCTAAATGCAGATTTAGGAAAAAATAATACCATGGTATATTTTTAAAATTGCAAAGTATTGAAAAGAAGATCCTTTTTTCATCACCATAGCAACATAACAAGATGTACAGTTTAAATATATTTCAATGCTATTTAGTATATTAAAGATTGATTATTAATGTATGAAATTGAATTGAAGTTGTAAATGCGAATAAACTCTGTATCAAAACCACTAAACAAACTATTTTCATTATTTCCACAGTTCCACAGTGTCCTTGACAACAACTAAAATTGTCGCACAAATGGAATTATGTTTAGTTTCATTGACATAGTCAGAAATTTATGAAATACCAACCTTTTATATGCTTTTTCGTGAATTCGGTGTGGGCTAAATTATACGAAATGATGTTTATATCAATTTTCTATTAAGTCAGAGGGCAGAATAATGGCCTCTGCAGCTTTTTGTTGGCGGCCATTTTGAAATTCAAGATGGCCGCCAATCAGTTTAGCCCATTACACGAATCCCACAGCTTTCTTCAAGTCTATGTTTTATGGCATGTCTATGCGGAGTTTCTTTTTTCGATCACATTTTCAAAATATGTTCGTTTTCTAGTTATATATGTATGGCATGCCAAAGGCGTGTTATTCACACTTTAGCTAGCTTAAATGGCAAAATGAGTACTTAATTGTAATAAAGCATCCTTCTTTTTTCTTTTAAAAGAAAATACAACAAGTCTTATATGATTAAAATTTAAAAAAAACAAGAGCCGTCATAGACGGATTATGCTCCCCGAATAAGTGTTTGTCACAAAATAAAATCTATCATACATCAAGCCCCCTTTTCCCATGACGGATTTTTTGTACACACATTATTTATAGAACATGGTCTAGAACATCTCACAAAATACAAAATTACAAAATTTCATTAAATTCTGCCGATTAGATGAAGAGAAATTAGAGAAAAACTATTTTTTACATTAAGGCCCCTTTTTCCATGACGCAGCCTCAAATTGAGAAACGGAGAAAAAGGTCCCTAGGGATTATCCCAGGGAGTCCACATGTGAAGTTTCATTGAATTTGGCCCAAGGGTTGCTGAGATCTGGCTGTGGACGGACGGACACACGGACGGACGGACGGACGGACAGACGGACGGACGGACGGACGGACGGACGGACGGACAGCGTGGCGACTATATGCTCCCCCGAAATTTTTTCGGGGAGCATAAAAATGAATAATGTATATAAAATTGATGCAAAAAATATCTAAAATGCCTATATTTTGTTAATTTTGAGATATTCGTATCACTAAATTGTTGCCTAGCAACCGTTCCCATGGTAACTTAAACATAAAATTGTGAAAAGACATCAAAATATTTTTGCTAGCAGCGATTGAAGATCCAAGAAGTGTTCTGATGTAAACATATCTAGTCTTCTAAGGGCTAAACATGTATTAATATTTATACCATAAGAGCAATAAAACCGTGGATTTTTGGTAAACCCTTCCCATAAATAACTGAAATTTCTGAAAAATCTGTAATATGCTACAGTGGATTATTTTTGATATGTTTTAGCCCAGTAATGGTAGAAAGTTTTGCAAGTGACAACTATGTTGTGCGGCCCCATGATTTTTGGAAAAAATTATCCTGTAAATTGCTGTATTTTCAGCATTTTCAAAATTGTCAATTTTGATTGAATTGGTTGCTATGGTAACCAAAGGGCAATAACACCAACCGTTTTATTTCATGATTTATAGATTCTTAAGATATTGTACTACTTGAAAATAAAATCTTTCTTAAATGACATGCACAGAAATTCTTGAAAAATATGATCAAAATTTGATGCATCTTTATCAAAATTAGAATGCAATTTCCTTGTTGCTAAGGGCCCCTAACAACAATGTCATCGGTAAGACTTTCAGCGAATTTGAGTTTATTTTTGTGTTTTATGACTAAAGTTACATTAGTTAAGACACATTATGTGTAAATCTGTGACTATGGATAAATCGCTTTTTCCTGATTTTGCATGATTTTTAGGTGGACTGCTACTTAACTTTTTATTTCAATTCTAAACCCTATGTTGTGGGTACTCATTTGTATCGTCTTGACGAGACGATACACATGAGTACCCACAATAAAGGGTTTGATGAACAATAACAGAATTATTGCAGTTTAAAAATTCATCACTCCCGTTTATCTGGAGCTCTGAAACAAGATAACTCTACTTATACTAAAGGAAAGTAGTGTCAGAGTTCCTTCCCTTAGATTAACTCTTTATGAATACAGCAAAAAAAGGCAATTTTGCCCAATTCAAGGGCACATAACTCTCATCTTTCTGGTCAGATCAGACTGAAAATTGACCTCATCCAAGATCTTATGGTCTCCAACATTATGTCCAAGTTTTGTCTTGATTGATCAATAATTGTAGATGATAGAGTGTAAACAAACTTAAAAACAGCATTTTTTGACATTCAAGGGCAGATAACTCCGCACTTTCTGGTCCGATCAGACCCATAATCGAACTTGTCCGAGAACTTATGATCGTACTTGTTTTGGCCAAGTTTGATCAAGATCGCCTAACTTTTGTGGATGCTAGAGTGTAAACACCCCAAATGTTGACGGACGGACGGACGGACGGACGGACGGACGGACGGACGGACGACGGACAAAAAGTGACCACAATAACTCACCTCGAGCACTTCGTGCTCAGGTGAGCTAAAAAGGGGTACTTAAGGAACATTCCTGAATAATTTGGTATAATTTGGTCCAACGGTTAAATTGGTATAATTTGGTCCAACGGTTAAGGAGAAGAAAATTTTCAAAGAATTGTTTAATGATTTCTCCAAGTCTGATAAGCCCCGCCCTGCCATGCCCACATTTTTTGACAAATAAAAAAATTCATGAACACACATTGAAAACAGTCACTCAAGAAACAGATCTGCCAAGTTTACTTCAAATTTGACCAATGGTTGATTTTTAAAGATTTTTTTCATGATTTCTCTAAGTCTGATAAGGCCCGCCCTGCCTGTCCACATTTTTTTAACGAATCAAAAATTTGAAAACAAGTTTTGCAAAGGGTCACCAAAGGAACATTTCTGCCAAGTTTGGTAAAAATTGACTCATTGGTTAAGGAAAAGAAGATTTTTGAAGAATTATGTAACAATTTCTCTAAGTCTGATAAGCCCCGCCCTGCCATGCCCTCATTTTTTGACGAATCAAAAATTTCTCGACACACAGTGAAGACAGTCACTCAAGAAACATTCCAGCCAATATTGGTACAAATTGGATAAACATTTGATTTTTAAAGAATTATTTAACAATTTCTCAAATTCTGATAAGCCCCGCACTGCCACGCCCACATTTTTTGACGAATCAAAAATTTGAAAACAATTTTTGAAAAGGGTCACCCAAGGAACATTTCTGCCAACTTTGGTAAAAATTGACATGATGGTTAAGGAGAAGAAGATTTTTGAAGAATTATTTAATAATTTCTCTAAGTCTGATAAGCCCCGCCCTGCCACGCCCACATTTTTTTGACGAATCAAAAATTTGAAAACAAGTTTTGAAAAGGGTCACCAAAGGAACATCTCTGCCAATTTTGGTAAAACTCGACTCAATGGTTAAGGAGAAGAAGATTTTTGAAGAATTATTTAATAATTTCTCTAAGTCTGATAAGCCCCGCCCTGCCACACCCACATTTTTTGACGAATCAAAAATTTGAAAACAAGTTTTGAAAAGGGTCACCCAAGGAACATTTCTGCCAACTTTGGTAGAAATTGACTCAATGGTTAAGGAAAAGAAGATTTTTGAAGAATTATTTAACAATTTCTCTAAGTCTGATAAGCCCCGCCCTGCCACGCCCACATTTTTTGACAAATCAAAAATTTGAAAACAAGTTTTGAAAAGGGTCACCCAAGGAACATTTCTGCCAACTTAGGTAGAAATTGACTCAATGGTTAAGGAGAAGAAGATTTTTGAAGAATTATTTAACAATTTCTCTAAGTCTGATAAGCCCCGCCCTGCCACGCCCACATTTTTTGACGAATCAAAAATTTGAAAACAAGTTTTGAAAAGGGTCACCCAAGGAACATTTCTGCCAACTTTGGTAGAAATTGACTCAATGGTTAAGGAGAAGAAGATTTTTGAAGAATTATTTAACAATTTCTCTAAGTCTGATAAGCCCCGCCCTGCCACGCCCACATTTTTTGACGAATCAAAAATCTGAAAACAAGTTTTAAAAAGGGTCACCCAGGGAACATGCCTGCCAAATTTGGTTGGGATTGGCCCAGTGGTTAAGGAGGAGAAGATGTTTCAAGAAATTGTTGACGACTTCCGACGCACAACGCACGACGCACGCCGGACACAGGGTGATCACAAAAGCTCACCTTGAGCATGTTGCTCAGGTGAGCTAAAAATAAGTTGACACTGACCTGTCTATAAGATAAATAACTCTCCCATACATACACTACCCACATGAAGGCTAATACAACATAAAATATGGAGTCTGGATCCATTCTGTCACTCTAGCCTGAAATATGAGTACATGTATACTTTCTATTTGTACAGGTACACAGAAGTTATTATTAGCCCTTTCCCACCCAAACGGCAAAATTTTAAGGCGATCCACTTAAAAAACTGCCACAAATTACAAAATGGATGTTATTAAAGATAGGATTTGTGTTAAATATGGCAAAGAAAATATTGAGACAAAAGGAGAAACTGCTGGTTATCAGCAGTTTCTTCTTTTGTTTCAATGTTTTCAAAAGCCTTTTCTATTAGGGGCGTCAAAAACAGGCCGAGCACCGAGCACCTTTAGCATTACTTTTTAATGTGCATGCGCAAAAATCTGTTGTCAACTTGTCACAAACCAAAATGAAAACAACACAAATTTAATCGTAAAATAGATCTACCAGCACCGCAAAATAACTTCTTTTCTTCAAAGTAATAAGAATGAAATAAGTCGCCAGTTCTTTGTATATGAGGCTGGGTGATCAGTTTCTTCAGACGTTCCTATGTACGCATTTATTTTACATCGATTGGAAAGCAAGTTTCTTCAACTTATTTTAATCCCTCTCGATTGAGCTTCCTGGAAATCAACCAGAACTCACGCTGAATGTGTGGGCCAATGAGAAGCCAAGAACAACCTCCGCTACCAGGGATCGAACTTTGATCTTTTCAAATAGCAGATCTATACAAATTAATCTCAAAACATTACAAATATTTGGCCATTGCAAGAAAACGACTACAAGTGGAAATACGAATTATCGAATAAGGGAGCCTGTCTAAATACAGAAAACTAGAGACCAGGGTTTTCCCTGGACCCTATAAAGAAGGAGTCCTTGGGACCCTCAGCTATGACTTTTGAGAGTCCTTGTATTAATTTTAAGAGTCCTATCTTGAGAAAATCAGTTAACTATGAACCCAAAATATTGGCCATATTTAAAAAGAATTGAGCAAACTCAGACCCATTACTAGTATAAATTTCACTATTTGGGCCATAATTTGGCTTTGTATGTTTAACAAAATATAGGCATCCAGCCTTTCATAGGGTTTGTAATGAACAAAATGGTGGGATCATTCTGAATTTCAAAACCAAATTTAATTCATAATAGTAGTTAATTTACAAAGAACATTTAGGGCTGGAATTTAATGATTTAGAGTTCCATTGCTACCCAGCAAACAGGAATGTGTTTGGATTTTTGTATAAAATTTTCCCTGTCTGGAAGTAGTCTTGATCTTATCAAATCTGGTAAAAATTAGGAAAAGTCACAGAAAAGTACAAAACAATTTGGGTACAGCAGTGATTTATTTACCTGCGCATCCTGCTACATTTACTCATAATTTGGTCTCTGGGATGCAAAGTTTTAATTCTAGCGAGTCCCAGGATGCAGCAATTTTTACAGATTTCCTATTAAAAATAGTGTATTGGACTCACTAAGCTAGGAGCTGGACTCATTGATATGGAATCCAGCGAGTCCTCAGGACTCACAATGTTAAAATTGTAAAAAAATCACTGGTACAGATCCCTTCTATTCCCCACCGCCTGTAGGAGTATTTCTTATTGTGAGTAATAAAAATTGAACCTTATGCAAGCGTCTGTCAAGAATGTTTTTGATGTTATGCACATACTGTCTGCTTAAAAATTCCTACATGAATGTTAAGCAGGTGCAATTTCTTCAAACTGGATGATCACACAGCACTCCAAGTAAGGTAGTAGTTGTACTTTTATTTGGGAGTCCCATGGGACGCACAGAATATATATTTAGGAGTCCTGAATGCAATTTTGAGAGTCTAGGACGCAATATCCTGCGTCCGGGAAAACCCTGTAGAGACTACTTGTTTCGGGCGTTGAACAGCAGCTTCACCATTGGATAAAGGTTACCATTGGATGGAGGAATGATGTAACAAAGGGGACCAGCAAAAATTAGTCGGTCCCAAAATTAGTGAACAATTTTGTTGTACACAGATCGTCGGGAAACATTATTTATTTACACCAATGACCTCAGTATAAATGTAAATTGTTGAAAGCAGCATCAAACCCCATTCATGGCTAACCAGCTGTTACAGTATCCGGTCATTGAATTGTCCGAAACAATGAACACTTCGATAATTCGTCATATTCATATTGGACCTAAAAGTATTAATTACAATCCAAAATAAAAACGTCGTGTAAATGAATATAAATAGTGAAACAAGTATTATTTATTTGTATCTGCTCTTTGAAAGGATCAAAGCTTGGATAAAATCTTAAAAACCTTTATTTTATCGATCGTCGGGTCCTTGTTTCGGTTTATGGTTTGTTCGATTTGAAAGGCTAATGCGAAAATAAGTGAAGATAAGGAATAATGTTCCAAATCTTTTTATGGTGTTCGATCAAATGTTTTAAACTAAAACTGTCGCAAAGCAGACAAATAATACCCTCACTAGCGCTTTGTAACTGAAAAAGTGCTTATGGTCGAACGGGCTTTCAGCTGAAGTAAGGAAATGGATTATAAGCAAAGTCCAATTGTGACCTTCACCTTTGACCTATGTGACCCAAGAACAATAGGGCACCTCATTTGGTCAAGGGCAACTACTGTGTTAGGTTTCATGATCCTTGATCAACCACGGGAACAGATTTTAAACAGAGTCCGATCATGACCTTGACCTTTGACATTTATAACCCAAAAACTGTAGGGCACTTCTTTGGGTCAAGGGCAACAACTTTGTAGAATTTCATGGTCAAGGTCAATCAATTCTTCACTTAATGCATGGACACAGATTTTAAAGAAAGTCCAATCAAGGCCTTGACATGTGACTTTCATGACCCAAAACAATAGGGCACCTCCTTGGGTCAAGGGCAACAACTATGTAGAATTTCATGGTCCTAGTTCAAACAGATCTTGACTTAGAGCTCAAAAACGGATTTTAAACAAAGTTCAATAGTGACCCTGACCTTCACTGGCCATGCGCATGGCCCAAAAACAACAGGGCACATGCTTGGGTCAAGGGCAACAAGTGTGTAAAATTTCATGATCCTAGGTCAAATAGTTCTTGACTTAGAGCACTGTCAGACACAGATTTCAAACAAACAGTCCAATCATGACATTGACCTTTAGACCGACTTCGATTGGCAATAGCTCGGGCCATCGTTCGGACCATCGCCCCAACCGAACATCAATAGTGCAAGCTATCGACGTCATTTCCGTAGCTACAGCTCCAATCGAACAGCAATATGGCGCGAGCTATATAGTCCGACCATCGGAGCCATTACGTCATTCGGAACTCCTCGGATAACAGCGGACCAATCAGTGGTCGAGGTAAACAAACGTTTTGATTGGCTGTCTAAGAACGGGAAGGAATTCAATGGACAGAACAGCGCTGGTTCCCAATGATGGTTCCCGTTCGCGCGAGCCATAGTGCAAACGAAGTCAGCCCTAATAGGACACCTCCTTGGGTCATGCCAACAGTTGTGTAGAATTTCATGGTCCTGTGTCAAAGGATTCTTGAGTTAGAGCTCAAAAATGGATTTAAAACAAAGTTCAATTGTGACCTTGAGCTTTGAACTTCATGACTCCAAAACAATAGGGTACCTCCTTGGGTCAAGTGCAACAGCTGTGTAAAATTTTATGATCCTAGGTCAAACGGTTCTTGACTCACAGAAACAGATTTTAAACAAAGTCGAATTGTTACCTTGACCTTCATGATCCGAAAACCATAGGACACCTCCTTGTGTCAAGGGCAACAATTTTGTAAAGTTTCATCATCCTAGGTCAAAAGGGTTCTTGAGTAAGAGATCGGAAACTGAATTTAAACAAATTCCAAGTGTGACCTTGACCTTCATGATACAAAAACAATATGGCTCCTCCTTGGGTCAAGGGCAATAACTGCGTAAACCTACATGATCCTAGGTCACAAAGTTCTTGACTTAGAGCATGGAAAGAGTTTATAAAAAAGTCCAATTGTGACCTTGACCTTTGAGCTTTATGACCCAAAAGACAATTGGACACCTCCTTGGGTCATGGGAAACAACTGTGTAAAGTTTCCTCATCCTAGGTCAAATGTTTCTCGAGTAAGAGCAAGGTATTACTATGGACGGACAGATAGACAGAGACATGGTGAAACCAATCTCTACTTTGTAGGTGGAGGGTATAATAAATAAAGGCTTTTAACCCCCAGAACCCCTCTGGATCCGTCACTGTGCAGTTTCCAATAGAGCAAATTCGATTTTAATGAAAATGCCAATGAAAATTATGTTTTAAATCATCTACATGAATTTATAAGCTTATATCAGACTGCTGCAGAAACTTCCCAATGCAAAGCTAAGAAATTTAATGCGGTCCCAACAAATTCTTATAATTTTTGGGACAATGACTGTGAACACGCAAAACACCTCAACGATGTTGCATTACGTAGATTCAGACTTACTCGTTGTGATATTGATCTTCGAATGTATCTTGATTATAGAAACTCGTTTAAAAAGTTGTGTAAGCGCAAGAAATTGGATTATGCAAGAATTAAAAGAACCGAGCTTATCAATAGCCGTAAAAAACCCAAAAACGTTTTGGTCTATCTTAAAATCAGCTGGTGGTATAAAACACTGTCCAATCCCTATATCACCGTCTGATCTTTATCAACATTTTCGCTCATTATTGAACATTAATGATTCAAAAGAAACCGCAAATTCTGCTTTTTTAGAAAAATATATACTGTGCACAAAAAGTTTAGCACAGTAGGAAAATGTCATTTCCTAGTCAAAAACTATTCCAAAATCCATAAAAATAAAACTCTAATGTGTTTGAAAATTCAATTTTCTAGCGCTTCCTGAAAATTTTGCTTCAAAATTTTTAAGCGTTAGTTAGGTATCTTACGTTAAAGTGCACAGGGGTCAGATATCGAGAGTCAAGCAAATTTCAATGATGCGAATGTCTAGCATAAGCAGCTAGGACCGCCATTCAATGTCTTCCCATGTTGCAGAGAAGCTTCCTGACTGCAGAGAAAGGAATTTTGCCCATTCATACTGCAGATGACGCTCATTGCAATTGACGTTACAGACGTCATTACTTTCTCTAGCCTGACGTCCAACAATGTTCTTTGTGTATTCTTTTGCTGTTGATTAAGCAGTTCAGGCGTAGATCATTCTGTATCTTCCTTGGAGTAAGTGGGTAGTGATAATCTTATTGAAATATCACAGCGTTGTGTCGTTGTAAGACGGTCCAGTGACAGGTTGGATAATTTCATTGCTGTACCCATGCACCGTTTGTTTGCCATTAACTGAAATGAGGTCTGTTTAACTGTTTTCATCTATTCCTGCCCAAAAAATGACGCTGCACTCGACGTAACAGTCTCAATGATGACGTTATTGGTATCAAGCCTTACGCATCTTCTCCAACCACAAATCCTGCCGTCAGTTAATGACACGTAAAATGATATTCGTCCGGACATCAGTCCAATGTCTCCTGAATCAATATCGATGTGTCAATACCCACTGATGCCTTGCCTGTCGATGCTTAACGTCATTGGCGTAAGATCGGAGGACCCTGATGCAAGTTGTGTGGAGCCTGTTCCGGACAGTCTGGTCACTAACGGTATACTTTGTGACGTCCTGGAGGAGTAGCACTAAATTCTTACTAGACAGGAATTCGAAACGTCGTCAAGACGTCGCTGTGAAACGATCCTCCCTGAACGTCGTTTTACACGGTCTGCAAGATTTAGGTAGGTCGTTGGTGGCTAAAGTTGCATAAACAAAGTGCCGTAGGCGCGTAATTGTCAATTGGAGACAATTGAAATGCAAAGCGACATCTCTAACAGACATACCTGCTTGGAGCATGCAAAGAGCCCTCTGACGTCGAACTTACGTCATCATTTCTCGCCTTCCCATAATCAATTTCAAAGAATTTGTAACAGTTAAATTGATTCTGCTAACAGATCTGTGTAATCGTGTGTTTTGGACAAGCTAGACATTATCGATGTCACTGCACACGTGCCGCACGTGACTTTTGCTTATCTGGACTTTGTCCAATACACTGAATGTTCACTCTACACATGCACTGTATGCGTAATGGTTGTTGATCGGGACAACTGTACAGCACAAAGCAATGTTCATTTAATTATTATAAACTGAAAAAATAATGTGTTAAAAAACGTGCTAAACTTTTTTTGCTCAGTATATAATGTTTTAAATGATTGTAGAGAATTAAACTTGCCTATAACGGAGGGTGAAATAATTAAAAGTATAAAAAGTTTAAAACTTAACAAATCTCCAGGACCGGATGGTTTACCTGCAGAATATTATATTCATACATTAACTACAATTTTACCCTTTTTGGTTAAACTTTTTAATGAGATATTTGACAACTATAGTTTCCCACCAGAATGGGGTAAAAGTATTATAATGTCCATCCATAAGAAAGGTTGTAAAACCGATCCCAATAATTATCGCGGCATATCTCTGATAGATTCTATTTGTAAAAGTTTTGTTTCTATATTAAACAGCAGATTGACAAAATGATGCGAAACTTATGGTGTTATAGAAGAATCGCAAGCAGGTTTTCGAGAGAATTATTCAACATTTGATAATATTTTTACACTTATGTCTCTATGGCGTGTGGAACGTTGCAAAATTCGATAAATATTTTTTTGTGATATAATTTTATATTTATATTCTATATTTTTTATTTATATTCTAAAAATATTTTTATGTGATATAATTTTATATTTATATTCTATAATTTTTATTCATATTGTATATTTTTTTATTTATGTTCTTTATTTTTTATTTATGTTCGATAACGCGAAAAAAAAAATATGTGATATAATTTTTTATTAATTTTATATTGTATACTTTTTTATTTATGTTCTATATTTTTTATTTATGTTCGATAACGCGAAAAAAATTATGTGATATAATTTTTTATTTATATTCTATACTTTCTATTTATGTTCGATGATAGCGTGAAAAAAAATTATGTGGTATAATTGCATCATGGGATACTCGTGACATTGATTGGACAACGGTCGATTTGATCGGATTGACAGATGAAGCAGAGGACGAGTTAATCGCAATAGTGTCTGGATTCACTCGAATATCAGTCGAGGTAGTCTAGTTTAGGTTGGGTGCTGGTCGAGTGAAAGATATTAACGAGACCACACTCGATTCCCAGACACTATCATTTCCTGATCGGGTCGATTTTCTACCCGATCAACACAAAATCAACACAAAGCCGCTCTCTGATCGATTCTATACTCCATCGCACGCCAATTTGTTTACAATTAAAGAAATCCGAGATAAAAGCCGTGGCGTTTCCGATCAAACTTGATTACCAGACAATATCCGATTACCTATGCCGATCGAATTCGATCTGAACTCGATCGCTTGCTTGGGCTTGATCAAGTTGATCTGGTCGGCAGTCGGAACCTAGGATTCTGGATCCGTAGACAATCAAAACATAACATCTACAGTCGTTTTGAGAGGGTGAATCGAGTACAAGTCGGGATGACCGAAAGCAGGTTGGGTACAGGCCGGGTAGAAATTATCAATCCGATCACACTTGACCTTTAGACACAACTGACTCTCGAGTAGATCCATCTTCTAAGCGACCAATACACAGTCGTTTCCGGATCAATCTCCTACTCGATCGCACACGATAATTTTTGACATGTCAAAATATTTGAGTTGGAGGTCCTAGCGATGTAGATAGAGGTCGATCGCCCAAACTACTCCCCATCACCAAATGTCACTAGTATCCCATGATGCAATTATACCACATAATTTTTTTTCGTGCTATTATCGAATATAAATAAAAAATCTAGAACATAAATAAAAAAATATACAATATAAATTAAAAATTATATCACATAATTTTTTTCGCGTTATCGAACATAAATAAAAATATAGAACATAAATAAAAAATATAGAATATAAATAGAAAATTATATCACATAAAAATAATTTTAGAATATAAATAAAAAATTATAGAATGTAAATATAAAATTTTATCACATAAAAATATTTATCGAATTTTGCAACGTTCCACACGCCATATGTCTCTTGTTCAAAAATATCTTTCAAAGAAACGCGGTAGATTTTATTGTATATTTATCGACTTTGCTAAAGCTTTTGATACTATACGTCACGATAAATTATGGAATGCTTTACAAAGAAAAGTATTAATGGAAAATTCTTATGCGTTTTACAGTCAATGTATTCTAATTTGAAATCTTGTGTTAAAATTGATGACAAATTAACTCCGTTTCTTGATTGTTCAGTAGGTACGCGACAGGGCTGTATTGGCTCGCCCCAGATTTTTAATTTGTTTGTAAATGATTTAATTCAGTATGTAAATGATAAATGTCAGTGTTGGTAATCACGTGATTTAAAATTGGATTCATCACACGGAAAAATGGCGACTATCGGGTTAATTTGGCAGTAATTCTGAAGGTAAGCGGATATTTCTTGATCTGTAGGCAATGTCATCCAGAAAGTTATACCCCATGTCCTGGCCCACAAAATTTCTGACCTAATGGTACCAAGATATTATCGCAACAGTCCGTACTTTCAGCAAACACTCTGTCACAAAATTTCTATCGACGAGAATCCAAACTAAAAATATGCGAATACTGTTCACGGACGACTGGTAATTTTGGCGATTTTGAGTTAATGCTATGAACTCTGTGCAAAAATCGGTCTTCAAATCAAATGTAGGTAGTCTCGGTAACCCAAAGTATCCTTGTTTTTTACTTACCTCCACCCAACTAGTGAAGAATTAGGCATTTTAAAAAAGAATACCTCACACGGACAAAGAAAATCGAATTCATTTCACGGACAATCTTTCGTGATTGGATAGCACTCACGGATTGGGGATTGTCTTGAACACGAGGATAGTGGCAAATAGGAATCAAACCATAAAATACTCACTTTTTGTGTAGCAATTGGGTCTTTTCGTAATTCTGGCAATACAGAGTTGTCGTTCCTGCGGGACGGTATGTTCACTTCCATTTGGCTGTATGACAAGCGGCAGATTTAATATTTTCATCAAATCAATGAGTAATAAAATGAAAATGATTATTATTGTAACTTTATAATGGAACCTAATAATACCTCTGCACCTTCCATCATTTTCAAACCATTCAGAGATCTACAACAAAAGAAATCAGCCATAATCCGATGATAGGTTATCATTGAAAAAATTTTTTCCCGTGGAGTGCCTCAAATCAAGCGAGTGTCGATATGTGACGTCATGACTTTGCATTACTAACTCTAGTCATATGACGTCATAGAAATAAAAAGTGGGGCACCTTTGGGGGGAAATACATACATGTATATACATGCACGATGCGAGCAAGTTTTTCCAAACGAATATTTTGTAATTGTTTGTAAGAACATTCCGCTCTACACAGTTTTCCAATGTCGGAAAACGATTAATATCGAAAATAGTTGAAGTGAATGTTAAAGCACAGAAAATATTGAGGAAAGAGGCGATATTTCTGTCCATTATCAAATTGCCTCCTTTTTCTCAATGTTTTTCCAAACAATTAAAAAATATCCATCATTTTTCGGCACATTTGAAAACGAATTCTTCAAAATTTTAAACCCCTTTCTTAATATTAATCTCAGTGTCGAAAAAATTATAGATCTTTTTTTAACCCTTACCCAAACAACAAAATTTGGTCCTTTCCAAATTTTAAAAGTCTTGCTAATTATCAGAATGATCAATACTGATTTTGCTATTTGTGGGCTTCAAAACAACGAATTGGTTAGGAAAGGGTTAACATAATAAACCATCATTTCAAATTTAATTTAAATTTGAAGCAGGCTGTAGACTATATAAGATACGTAGGCCTAGATCTATGAAGAAGAATGGAACAGATTGTAGAATACGAATGTAGACTACGAAATATTGAGGGAACATTAAATTGTGAGCAAAGTCAGCATGTTTTTCTTTTCTCTCAAAATTTTGCGATTTCGTTCAAGTAGATCTAGATCTGTGTAATTCATTGTTTGTTCGTGAAAGATTTCCCAAACAAGCCTGGATTTGATGTATACTAGGCCTACTTACGAGAAAATCAATGTTTTGGGAAACATTTTCTCCTTCTGTCTCAATAGACTAGATCTACTTTGATATGTATTCGCTTAGTGTGTTGTGACTATGTTGTGATAGGTTTTCTCTTTCTTCTCTCCGCTGAGTTAACCTCTGTTGGAATCTGCCAACGATCTACGTGTTTCGGCTAATATTGTCTCTCAGACCTAGGCCTAGGCCACTCCAGATACGATGTTTGGTTCTAATTCTTACGACTTATTACACGAACCCAAGCTCGTCTTGTATTTGCCTCTTTCGATATACTTTGTGCAGATCAAAATTTCCAATTCTATCCGCAAAATTATGGCATTCCTTTATGCAGTAGAGGTTTGAGGGAACCAATACATTTTCCCGGCATCTGTCAAAATTTTGTCCACTGAACGTCCGCACTATAAACAAGGATCAAGGTGAGCTCTGATTGGTCAATAATGTAATAATTTAGAATTATTTTTTTTTATTCATAAAATTGGATATTTTGTCAAACAATTGCAGTAATTTTTTTCAAGAATTTAGTACATTTTGGCAGTCCAAGAGCTATTTTTAGATGTAGGTGCATATTGTGAAAAGGCCAGTCCAAATGACTGTTGGCTGAGGGTCATGTCAAAAAGGGGCCAAAAAGTCAGTGATAAAAGGGTTCAACCCATATTAAAATTGATTGTTTTGGGTGTGTGAAGGATTGTTCTTGAATTTGAGGTATGACTCTACATTGTTGCATACTCATGGGCTGAGCTACATGCCAAAACGTTATAATGGTCGTCTATGGGAAAGCAATTAGTTCCCTCTAACCTACGAGGGGCGTTCATTAAAGATTTCCCCTAACCTACTTCCAATAAGTATAGAGAATTGAAACTTGGAACAAATATTAATATTTCTCTACATGGCCTCTAGCCAGAGAGACATACTTCTGCCATCGTTTAATGCAAGTTTGGAGACCTGTTCTGTAGAATACCGTAGATTATGCCTGAAACCTTGCATTGCCTTTATGGTGGCATCATCAATGACAGACTGTGGGTGCCCAGGATTCGGGCTGTTTCCACAGACTTACGTCCACACTTGAACTGAGTATACAAGTGTTTGACAAATTCATATGGTCGGGCATCATCCCCACAAACTTCTTTCATGTCATCAAATTCCTGCTTTAGAGTGCGACCTTTCAGATACAGGAATCTGATGACTGCTTGCTCCATCACGCTACCTTACTTAACTTCAGCACACGGAAATGAGAAACAAATAACATTTCAGAGCTGCAATTTTTCATGTGACCTATTAGTCCCTGGGCCAGAAACATGTTTGCTCCCCCCCCAGGGGGAATTTTGTAGACATAGTTTTTCATAAAGTACAATATCTTAGAAACATTTTGAGCATTGTTTGCACTCTGGTCGTTGGGGCTTTTGGCTGTAACCCTTATCTAAAACCCTTAACCCTATCATTTTTTTCATTCAAATTTACAATACTTATTTAGTCATATTTTCATTGAATATTGTCCTACAGATGTCTAAATGGTATCAAATGAAAGCTTATGACTTGCTCTTTCATTTGAAGTTATTTTATGCAAATTAGCTCATTTGCATATTCATGAATATTAATTATTTCCCTTAAAATTTCCATTTTTTGGCGAAAATTTGATAAATACTTTCGTAAAAAAGGTGTTTTTGTCCAGGGGGAATTTTGTAAACATGGTTTATCAGTAAAAACATTTTATGAGAAACATTTTGAGCCTTGTTTGCACTCTGGCGGTTGGGGCTTTTCGGCGTGACCCTTATCTAAACCCTTAACCCTACCAAATTGTTCATTCAAATTTTGAACATGAATTTGGTCATATCTTGATTGAATATTTACACACAGATGTCAGAATGGTATCAAATCAAAGCTTAAGAGTTGCTCTTTCATTTTAAGATATGTTATGCAAATTAGCTCATTTGCATATTCATGAATATTAATTATTTTTCCTAAAATTGTGATTTCCGACAAATATCTGGTAAATACTTTCCAAAACAAGACATTTTTGTGCAGGGGAATTGTGTAAACATAATTAATCTTAAAGAAAATCATACATGAAACATTTTGAGAGATGCTTGCACTTCGGCTGTTGGGGCATTTGGCCAAAACTGTTACCTAAACCCTTAACCCTATAAAATTGTCCAGTCATTTCAAAACGTTATTTATCATATCTTGGTTGAATATTGACCTACAGATGTAAGAATGGTATCAAATGAAAGCTTATGACTGTCCAAATAATTTGCCATAAATTTTATGCAAATTATCTCATTTGCATATTCATGAATATTAATGACATAACTTAAAACTTTGACCTTTTTAGCGGGTATTTGGAAAATATTTTCAAAAACATTGTGTTTCTACTCAAGGGGAATCATGTAAACATAGTTTATCGTAAAGAACATTTTATTAGAAAAAAATTGAGCAATGTTTGCAATCTGGCAGTTGGGTCTTTTGGTCGTGACCCTTATCTAAACCCTTAACCCCATCAAATTTTTCATTTGAATTTTCAAAATGTGTTTGGTCATAAATTGATTGAATATTGGCCTACCGATGTAAGAATGGTATCGAATGAAAGCTAATGACGTTTTCTTTAATTTGCAGTTATTTTATGCAAATTGGTTCATTTGCATATGCATGTATATTAATTATTTGTTTACAATTTGTGATTGTTTTCAAGTTAAATACCTACCAAAAGACGGGATTTTTTTCTTTCTCGTGAGTTTTTAACCATCTGATATCCAAGTTCACTCTTTTAACAACATCTAAGCCTTGTTTGAGATCTATTTGATGTTTTGTTTGGAAGTAACTGCGATTTTAAAGTGTGCAACCCATCATATTTTGTTCCTATAAATCTTATTATCAATGTATGTATTTAGTTTCCATTTGAATTTTTTAATCTTTAGTGTTTAACCCTTTCCCAAACAACAAAATTTTAGGGTGGTCCACTCCAAAAGCTACCACAAAAGACAAAATGGATGTAATTAAAGATAGGATTTGTGTAAAATATGGCATAGAAAATATTGAGACAAAAGGAGAAACTGCTGGTTATCAGCAGTTTCTTCTTTTGTTTCAATATTTTCCCAATCCTTGTCTATTAGGGACATCAAAACCAGGTCTTGTTTGGGAAAGGGTTAAGTGCAAATCAGTTTAATTGATTCCATGTATTGTACTGGTATTCTTGCTTATATCTAGTTTAGTTGACAAAATGTTATCCTTTGATGAATCCAAAATTGCCGCAAAATAGGACTTTGAACATTAACATTTTATTAAATGCCGATTGATGATACAAAGGTGTCTAACCTGCGGGACTTTATTCTAATACACATATAAAATTAATTATTTCAATTATTTTTGTAATTTTTATGGCTGAATAGAGATCCTGGAATGTAGACAAATTGCATACATATAGCAGAATAGCATTGTTAAGCAATTGTCAAGCTCCATTTTTTGCCATTCACATTGAGAAAACAGCATGATTTTGTTCAATCTGGAGAGCCCTTCCTTGTGTATTCCTCATAGCCAAGTCAATTTGTTGGCCTTAAGTGTATTTGATATGTAGCTGACAGATCAAGGACACTGGTGTTACCATTCCTGTATGCTCTATTGAGATATTTTAACTTCAGATATATATGTAAAGCCTACGTATCAGATGCATAAATCAAGAAATGTACTCGCTGTATGTATGTATGTAGCTAGAGTACAAACAATAAACGATTGTCATCAAAAGATTATTGTAGTCATTTACGATGCATTTATTTGTCTGTATCAGATCAGAACAGATGTGAACTGTGAACTGATCCATACTGCCGACAGTCCATGCTGAATGTACATTAAAATTCTTCCAAACTTATAAAGATGTCTTATATGTGCTTTCAGCATAGTATAAAAGCTCACAATGAATTGAAAATAGTTCCCTTGCGATACATATACAATATCTTTCAATATGGCATATGTTTTCAAGGATGGCATTCGATAGCCATAGATATCTTCAGGTCAATACTCTCCTGATATTTAAATGCTACAACTAAAACCTGGTTTAGATCAGCATATGAAATTCCATATTAAGACACTTACTGTTTGCACTGTTCTAGGACAATTTGACCAAAAATGATTAACACCACACTTGGTGGCAATCTTGGAATTACTTACACTCTGTGAGTTTTGCTTGGTTATCATAATGGAAACCGACATAGATCAACACTAGAATGTCTATTTAATGCAAAGAATCATCAACATTTATTGTACTAAACATAGCAGGGCTACTATGTACTTAACATTACAGGGTTACTATACAACATATACGTTAGCACTGTCGAATGGAATACATTTTATGGATTTTCCACAATAAATGTGGTTTTATCCCAAACATTTAAAAAATCAATAATATTCATGAATAAGCAAATGAGCAAATTGCCAATATACAAGCAATTCACTAGATTTCATTTGATACCATTATGACGTTTGTATGTCAATTTTTGATCAAGATATGACCAAAACATATTGAAAATTTTAATGGACAATTTGATTGGGTTAAAGGTTTAGATAAGGGGTTTTGCCAAAGGCTCCTACTACCACAGTGCAAACATCGCTTATAATGTTATTTTTACAATGTTCTTTAAGATAAATCATGGTTGCATAATTCCCCCTGAACAGAAACACCTTGTTTCTGAAAGTATTTTCTGAAAGTATTTAACATGTTTTCGTTGAAAAATCTCAATTTTAAGGAAAATCATTAATTCTTATGAATATGCAAATGAACTAATTTGCATAAAAAATAATAGCACATGAAAGAGTCATCCATAAGCTTTCATTTGATACCGTAGTGACATCTGTTAGTAACTGTTCAATCAGGAAATGACCAAAAACGTTTTGAAAATTCAAATAAAAATTTGATGGGGTTAAGGCTTTAGATAAGGGTCACGGCCAAAAGACCCAACTGCCAGATTGCAAACATTGATTAATTTTTTTCTAATAAAATGTTCTTTAAGATAATCTATGTTTACATGATTCCCCTTGAGTAGAAACACAATGTTTTTTAAAGTATTTTCCAAATACCCGCTAAAAAGGTCAAAGTTTTAAGTAATGTCATTAATATTCATGAATATGCAAATGAGATAATTTGCATAAAATTTGTGGCAAATTATTTGGACAGTCATAAGCTTTCATTTGATACCATTCTTACATCTGTAGGTCAATATTCAACCAAGATATGATAAAAAAACATTGTGAAATGACTGAACAATTTTATAGGGTTAAGGGTTTAGGTAAGGGTTTTGGCCAAATGCCCCAACAGCCGAAGTGCAAACATCGCTCAAAATGTTTCATATATGATTAACTTTAAGATCAATTATGTTTACACAATTCCCCTGCACAAAAGTGTCTTGTTTTGGAAAGTATTTACCAGATTTTGGTCGAAAATCGCAATTTTAGGAAAAATAATTAATATTCATGAATATGCAAATGAGCTAATTTGCATAACATATCTTAAAATGAAAGAGCAAGTCATAAGCTTTCATTTGATACCATTCTGACATCTTTGTGTAAATATTCAACCAAGATATGACCAAATTCGTTTTCAAAATTTGAATAAACAATTTGGTAGGGTCAAGGGTTTAGATAAGGGTCACGCCGAAAAGCCCCAACCGTCAGAGTGCAAACAAGGCTCAAAATGTTTCTCATAAAAAGTTCTTACTAATAAACCATGTTTACAAAATTCCCCCTGAACAGAAACGCCTTGTTTTGAAAATTATTAACCAAATTTTAATCAAAAATTGACAATTTTAAGAAAAATCATTAATATTCATGAATATGCAAATGAGCTAATTTGCATAAAATAACTTCAAATGAAAGAGCAAGTCATAAGCTTTCATTTGATACCATATTGACATATGTAGGCCACAATTCAATGAAGATATGACCAAATAAATGTTTGTATATTTGAAAGAAAAAAAATAAAAGGGTTAAGGGTTTTAGATAAGGGTTACAGCCAAAAGCCCCAACGACCAGAGTGCAAACAACGCTCATCTTGTAGCATTTGTTATAAGCTTTCAGAAAATCATACCCTTCAAAATTCCCCCTGGGGGGGGGGGGGGGGGAGCAGGGGTTATTGGTGGCTCAAGGTCTATATAGAGGTATGCGGTAATGCATGTGTACAATTTCAACTTCCTGCCTCAACTGAAAGTAGGTCAGGGGAAATCTTTAATGAACGCCCCTCGTAAATGGTTCTTTCCCACTGATAGCGCTTGCTTACATTGACACCGGAAGACGGTATACCGTCCCGCATGAACGACAACTCTGTCACGACGGAATTACGAAAATCCGGAATGATTTAAAGTGTGTCTTAACATACTATGTAATATGTTATAAAGATCAAATTGTCTTTTCCCCGAAAAAGGAGGTGTTTAAGACAAAACGGTGTAAAAATAAAACATTGAATAATATTAAAGGCAAATGATAAAACGACGATTCTCAGCATTTTGCTCTTTCCTTCAATACCTTTCCGAATTATTTGTAATTTGTTAGAGAAGGGCAAGTCTTGCTTTGATAATAGTTTAGCATCTGCGATCTGTAAATCTGAAAGGGAAAATCTTGGAAGTCTAAAAAGTGTCACTATAAGTCAATGTTTGGCAATGAGTATGTTTTTTCACAAATTCGAAAACAGTTTGACCACGAACAGGTCTGAAAATGTCTCATATATTGCATTTTTGAACTTTCTTGGCTGTACCTTTCAGCGTGTGAGATAACACTGTTTTTTACTTTCAGGTGCAATCTTCACAGTCCAACTGCTAAACGTTACACATGTGAGACATGCGGAAACAAGTTTGCAACGAGGGCAGATTTATCAGCACATTTACGCAGAGTGCGCGCTGAATGTCCTTAATTTTGTATGCCATACCTCATACATACCATATGTACCTGCGATAAGTCATTTGCAACGAAACAAGACCTCCAAGATCACGAAGGGGCGAAAAGACACATTTGCCTGTGTGGGAAGGCCTATCGATACAGGTCGGGCCTAGCGAAACACAATAGACTCCTTCCTTTCCATTATCGTTTTAGTCCGTACCCGCAGAACACTTCCGGTAATTCGATTCTTCTCTGATGAAAATTCACTGGTTGATATTTGTATGTCGCTATGTACATCGGAGCGCTGTCCCATTCAAAAACAAAAGAAAAGTCTGACACAGCGACATAAATTGTGTCGGAATTTTCATCTGTTTTTAATGGTACAGCGCTCCGATGTAAACAGCGACATCCAAATATCAAAGAGCGAATTTTCATCAGAGAAGGCGCGGATTAACATTCAGTGGCAAACAATGGGTTTATGGGAAATTATCTGTGTTAGATCTAAAGGGAATCGAAATGGTTTTAAACTGCATCGTTTATCAATGCAGAATCGGAAAAAAGATAAATGACGGAAGTAAGGAGAATCTTCACTTTTTCCGATTTCCACAAGATCAACGCAAGTGTAGAGCATGGATAAAGGCAGTGAATAGGGATGAATTCCGCCTTTTGCCTCTAAGGACGAGTTCCGGTGGCTGTTGTGTGTGGGAGTCTTAGTGGAAACTTGTCTATTAAGAAAGTGTTACGGTAAACATGTACGTACCCACAACAATATTTTTTGGTTGTCCGATTCAAAAGCTGCTGCAGACGAAAGATGCCAATTAATGAGAGCATGATCAGAATACGATACAGAAAGGCAGATATTTGGGCACAATGAGAGTATGCTTGTTATCAGTATTTTCTCTTTTGTCCCAATATTTTCCTATTTCACCTCTGATAAGGACGTCGAAACCAGGTGCTGTTTAAAAAGGGTTTATATGTGTATTTACATTGTAATTTGTTCGGCCATGTAAAATATTCTGTTGAGAAAATTTCTTTTGGAATAGGGAACGATTTTATCCAGAGTACCGTGATGTTATTTCGGCAAAAAATAGTATTTCTGATGTGTTGATATAAAATCTCGTAACTATGGCTTGACTCAAGCCGTAGTTACGAGATTTTATAAAAACACCGACGGTTTAACGATACACATCAGTAACTTCAGTTTTTAGCACAAAATTCATTGTCGTCGTTTTTCTTAGCTCATTAGACTCTTTCATGCTGCATTTTATAACGTCCCATTTTTACGTTCTTTTATCCCATTTTAGACTGGTTAACTTTTCTGATACTAAGTTATTGTTGAAACGAAGACCAAAGAAAGACGAAGTATAGCAGATTGGACTACACAAGAATTTGTCGTTTGGGAAACGGATTCTAGTCATTTTTTTAAATCGAAATCGATAATTATGTTTTCTATTTAATAAGAAGTCAGGGGAATGTTTTTGGAAGTATGTTATTTGAATAACTGAATTTATTTCACACCCGAAAGTAGTAAACCAATCAAATCACCCCATTCGTACCACGTGAGTATACAATATCTAGAGCCGTATTGCACGCACGAGATAATTGCGTGGACGCACGGGATTCTCGATATTCCAAAGCGGCTAGATCGATATTGTACGATGCACCGGTTGAACCGTCCAAATATGCATTGTACTCATTTGAACCCTATAAATATCGATTGAACCGTACAAATATGGATTTTTCCCCAAATCGAGGCTGCGATACAAAATATCCATATTCGCATTGAAGAGTAATCTCCCTTAGTGGAGTTCTCGTCTGCAAAAGCAAAATTGTGCATTAGAGTTGAATGTTTGTTTCAACATGATATTTTGAATTCACTGTCCTAAACAAGACATAGCTTTGATTCTGTGATTGAAAAAAACACATTGGGAATACATTAATGCAAAAGGAGAAAATGATTTTAAACATCACGAAAGAGATTATTTTCATTTCAAAACATTTATGAATTGTAGCGCATTTAATTTGCAGCAATGATACAAATCACACTTAACCCTTTCCCAAACAAGACCTGGATTTGATATCCATTAAAAGGCTTGACAAAAAAGTTCTAAGAGAAAGGGAGATTTGCCGTTAATCAGCAATTTCTCCTTTTCTGTCAATGTTTTCATTGTTGATTTACGCATGACATGATAGATAGTTTAGATGACAAATTTCATGTGTATTTCACACTATCATATGACGGTCTATTCAATCTTTTGAGACAAACATAAATCGATAAAAATAGATTAAATGTCAGATGCCACGTATATTCCACAGTGTTGAAATGTACATGTAGCCTACTTTTTTCATGACATAGGCCTATGCTGTTTTTCTTCCTTTTTTATTTCACGTTGGAATTCTATTTAAAAGTAATTAGATCTAGATCTTAATTTTTATACAAAATTAATCTTGTTTTGTGTGAAAAAAATGATGTGAAATAAAGAGGTCATTTAACATGTCTTTGTACAATACAGAATTCTATTGGATTCATACTTTGCAGAACAAGTCTATATTTAGACTCGCCTATCGGCTCGTCCAAATATAGCCTCGTTCTGCAAAGTATTCATCCAATAGAATTCAGTATTGTACAAAGACATGTTAAATAACCTCATAATAGTTACTGCTATAATGTTCGGAATCTGAAAGTATAGAGGATCATCAGCTGTGAAGTTTCCAAGTAGCTAATGTCGTCTTTCCTTTCAAATATACTTGTCAAAAGTTCTAATGGGCCACTTTACAAATGACAATAACTTTTCAAAAAAAAAATGCTTTGGCTTGGGAAAAGTGAAGAAATTTTAAAGATCTGGATTCAATCGGGTTAAATGTCTTTTTTTATTTCGTAAACAGATCTTTGCATATCACTTTTACAAGCAGTACAAATTAAAAATATCACTTTAACTGAAAATAGAACAATACATTGTATTACATTGAGAGAAATGAGACAACTGTGATATTCATCATTTTTCTTCATTGTCCGCAATGTACTAGTATACAGAAACCTTGTTTTAATATGAAATAAGTCGTTTCGGAACTTGATCATTTTAAAGAATGAAAGTTCCATAAACGACAAACCTTATAGGAATAAAAAATATAATTTTCATCCTTTCAAAATGACAAAATTTCGACAAGCCTTCATTGACAGGAGTTGTAGACAACAAAACAATATTAATTAAAAGTACTCGTACACTGCGTATATTTCATAGCACGTGTTATAATAAGAGAAAAAGAAACATATCATTCTGTTTATATCGGTTATTTTTTCTTTTGCCTTAATATTTTTCCACTGCTACGGACGTCATAACAAGGTCTCTTTGTTAAGGTTATACATGTATTCGGTTATTAGCATCAATGGAACAACAATGCATCCCTTATGAAATAATACAAATGTATCAAAACAACAATAAATTGTGTTTACAACTAAGTATAAACATTTTGCTTCTCAATTCAAAAGTACTTGACCACCACGATCAGCAGCAATAAATGGACTATTCATCGTCCGTGTTCATAATAACAAACAAATACATGCATTTCCAATTTCACGAAATGACCAACTGAATCCTATGAAATGGATGCAATTTATTGGCATTACATGTAATGGTAGACTTCGCAGGTTGGCTGTAAAATAGATATGTGATATCGGATGAAAAACAATCTGCGATTCTGTATATACCATTTTATTTCAGTATTGTTTCTTGGTTTGTGTGTTTATGTTTATTCCTTATTTTAACAAATTGGAATTAATAAATCTTGTAAAAAATAAATGAAATATTTGTTCAATTTACAGAAGCCCATACTTGATATTTCATGCATGAGATCAACATGTGGACAGGCAGCATTGCATTAAAATTTTAGTGCTGTTTTTCACTATCTATTATGGTCCATTTCATATTTACGTTACTATAAAAAGAAAGTGAGGGTAGATAAAGTCAGACAACGACTTCGTTTTAAAATGACCATATGAACTTCAATTGAATTATCATTGGACAGATAATTTTTTCTTGGACAGATTTAATCTACCGATTTATGTTTTGCCTGTTTTATGTTCGGCAACCTAGCAAAGGGTCCCTTTAACTTTTATAATGAAGGAATGAAGGAAGGAAAATCACGATAAAGATTCTTTGAAGGACAGAGAATGAAGCATTTTAAGTAGCCTCTCATACCGTACCAGTTTACATTCGAAAGTCTTTCAGCCCAAGCGCGTCTTTGGAATGATTATCGCCCAGATAATAGGCCTGCTTCGTGTATAAGAGACGAAAACAAGTCTAAATTTGCACATGCCCTAGAAGTCTGTCCAAAGTAAAATGGTAAGGTATATGACACAGCATCAAAGTGTCTATTATGCACAGGCAATATACGATGATTTAGATTCAGGAATACCCATCCTATCGGAGTCAGCATTTTGGACATAGTTAGTCGCGCCTAGTTATATCTGACACGAAGAGTGCCTTTCATGACAGCATTTGGTTGCATGGAAACAGTCGTCCTACCAGCCATTTCCTGTCAGCTCTGTCAAAAACATGTATAATCTCTGAAAATATAAAGATAGAAATGTATGACACACATTGGATGCATGCATCTGAACGGATAGTGGTGAATTATTTCAACCGTATTCAAATCATTTTGCAGCGCCGAGTGTGTGTAGCCATAAATGAATGGTTTAGGAAATCATTGACACAAATAAGGATAAAAAGATAACCAACATTTTCCATTTTCTCCTTTTTTGTAGCAATATTTTCTGTACTATACATATATCGTACCATAATGTTGTCTGTAAAGGCTATCAAACTGGACCACCATAATGTTTCGCCGTTTTATGTTTTGCCCAAATGTGGATAAACACGCATGGATAGACCGATTTACTAATCTAACTATAGAAGGCTTGTCTTTAGAACTCCTTTTCCCCGATGATGAGGACTACATGTAAAATACCACAATTTATGTGACATGGCCCATCCCTTTCCTCATAACTATTTTTGCTGATGTTGAAGGAGGTACATATAGCACTCAATTCATATTATCAAACGTTTAAATGATCAGCAGGGTCGAAACGTTACGCAAGTAGGCTCGTCAAGCTCTCGTTAGACATACCTGGTTTGTATAGATCGTAAAGCAGAGCATCCTTCGGGCTTACAGTATTCGAATTCGTCAGACTCACCAACTACGTCATATAGCCTACTTCAGCTTTACTCGTACAGTAGGCAAAGGATCTGAAGACAAAAGAATGTATTATTTCATTTGTATTAAAAGAGACAGACACAAAGACAGAACACAGAGAGACAGACAGATAGAAAGGAGAGAGACAGATCATTGATAAAGATGGATACAGAGAGACAGATAGAGAATTTTACATGGATCCAGCAACAGAAATCACTTGAAAATTCCATACTGTGTCTTGTAATGTCAAACAAAGTTTCTTTTTCGGGGAAAAGACAATTTTGTCTTTATAACATATTACATAGTATCTTAAGACATACTTTAAATCATTGTTACACAAAAAGTGAGTATTTTATGGTTTGATTTCAATTTGTCACCATTCTCGTGTTCATGACAAGCCCCAATCCGTGAGTGCTATCCAATCTCGAAAGATTGTCCGTGAAATGAATTCGATTTTCTTCGTCCGTGTGAGGTATTCTTTTTTAAAATGCTCAATTCTTCACAAGTTGGGTGGAGGTAAGTAAACAACAAGGATATTTTGGGTTACCGAGACTATCTACATCTCATTTGAAGATCGATTTTTGCACAGAATTCATAGCATTAACTCAAAATTGCCAAAATTACCACTCGTCCGTGAACAGTATTCGCATATTTTTAGTTTGGATTCTCGTCGATAGAAATTTTGTGACAGAGTGTTTGCTGAAAGTACAGATCTTTGCGATAATATCTTGGTACCATTCGGTCAGAAATTTTGTGGGACAGGACATGGGGTATAACTTTCTGGATGACATTGCCTACAGATCGAGAAATATCCGCTTACCTTCAGAATTACTGCCAAATTAACCCGATAGTCGCCATTTTTCCGTGTGATGAATCCAAACTTAAATCACGTGATTACCAACACTGAAATGTGAACACGGAATTTTTGTATCAAACGACATCAATGAATTGAACGCTTTACTTTTTTGCAGACGACGTCTCAAGCTTTGCCGAAACCATTATACAGTTACAAAAACGAATGAATTTAATAGAACAGTTTAGCGATGGCGTGGGTTTACAAGTTAACCCTTTCCCAAACAACAAAATTTTAGGGTTATCCACTTCAAAAACTGCCAAAAATGACAAAATGGAAGTTATAAAAGATAGAATTTGTGCAAAATATGGCATGGACAATATTGAGACAAAAGGAGAAACTGCTGGTTATCAGCAGTTTCTTCTTTTGTTTCAATGTTTTCCCAAGCCATTTCTTCTATGGACGTCAAAACCAGGTCTTGTTTGGGAAAGGGTTAATCGTGATAAATCAAAAATAATTGTATTCCGAAATGGTGGACCTCTTTAACGAACCGAAAAATGGACCTATAAAAATGAAGAAATTGAAGTTGTTTCTTGTTATAAATATCTCGGTGTATGGTTTACAAGTTCACTTTCTTGGTCCAAAACACACCAAATGCTTTCATTTCAAGCCACTAAAGCTATGAAACTACGTAAAGAGTTTGGATTAATTGATAGTAAGGATCTGTTCAAAATATTTGATGCTACAGTTAAACCGATTTTAAGCTATGGGTCTCAAATTTGGGGGTACCAGTATGTTAGTCAGATAGAAAATGTTCAAATCAAGTTTTGCAAAAGAATATGCCATCTTTCCAATACAACAAGTGATTTCTTAGCATTAGGAGAATGTGGAAGATTGCCTCTATGTATTAGTTATATCCCATTCTGTATTAAGTATTGGATATATTTGATTCGAATGAACAATACACGTTATCCCAAACAATGTTATTATATGCTTTATCAGTTAGATGAATCTGGAAGGAATACTTGGGCTAATAACATAAAGCACATACTCTTTACCTATGGTTTCGGATATTTTTGGATAATACATGATGTTGGAAACGATCAAAATTTTCTCAAACTTTTCATTCAACGTATTAAGGATTATTATTCCCAGAAATGGTATTCTTCTATTAGTGAATCCCCAAAAGCTATTCACTATCGGCATTTTAAATCTCTACTTACTCCTGAACTCTATATAAATACTGACTTGAATTACTTACTTAAGAAAACATTATCAAATTTTAGATGCTCATCCCACGATTTGATGATCGAGAAGGGAAGACATTTATCAATTGATAGAGAACAGAGATTTTGTAGACTTTGCGAAAATCAAAACATATACGTAATCGAAGACGAATTCCATTTCTTTTTTGAATGTAAAAACTATGAGTATTTAAGAGAAATGTATTTTGAAGAAAACTGGTTAAATGTCAGAAACCATGAACAATTCTATTTGATATTAGAATGTAATAACAAAAGTTCAATTATCAATATTGCAAAATATCTCTTTAAAGCATTTCAACTCCGAAAAGAATTATTACAAGAATTATCCTAAGATTTGTTAATGGGTCTGTGCAGAACTGCTGTAAGTGCATATATACGCTATAGCGTAACGTCAAAAGTTGCGGACCAAGCCAAAATTGGCTATGCACTTCTGTTTAAAACCGCATATTTGTTATTTTTATTTGAGAAACACATATGTATTTGGTATCATATAAAAGATATTGAATTGTAATTTATTAATATATGTCGAATTTCAACATTGTTTGAATACAGACAATTTGATAAACAAAATAAATGACCTCTGACGCAGAAAATGACGTCGTCACGTGTAACAGAAATTACCAAACAAACTCGCGAGAATCCCAATAGAATAAAAAGTAAGACTTTTTAAATCGCACAAACTTTGGCAAATTACGTCAGTGATGTCACAGAAGATATAGCGTAAATCTTACGGCAGTTGGATGGTGTAAACAAAATATGGAGGGATGGAAAGAAAGAGATAAGTAGCGTCACGCTGTTAAAAAACGTCATTTTTTCGGTATGTCTAATTTTTAAATCTAATTTATTTATCCAATAGCGATTAGAAATCAATATAAAAAAATTTGGGACATACATCTGAGCTCTAGTTTTTGTAGTTAATTTTTTGTCTTGATTGGAGTTGAAGAAAATAATTATTTTATTGTGTTTGTAGCGTCTTAAAAATGTCACATTTTCACTAAAACGGTCCCAAATGCAAGGGTGATTTTTTTCATATATAGCTTTTTTTCTAAGAAAATCAAAATATTTCGAATTTGAATTGATTTTCGACATACATCTCGGATAAAATTTGAAAAAATAAATGCCTTTGTCAATATCTCTTCAACTAGCGAAGATATAGAGTGTGATGTAGCGTCTTAAAAATGTCACAAAAACGCGTTTTTGACGATTTGACGTCATGTTGATTTTTTCGGTATGTCTAATTTTTAAATCTAATTTATTTTTCCAATAGCGTTTAGAAATCAATATGAAAAATATTGGGACATACATCTGAGCTCTAGTTTTTGTAGTTAATTTTTTGTCTTGATTGGAGTTGAAGAAAATCATTATTTTATTGTGTTTGTAGCGTCTTAAAAATGTCACATTTTCACTAAAACGGTCCCAAATGCAAGGGTGATTTTTTCATATATAGCTTTTTTTCTAAGAAAATCAAAATATTTTGAATTTGAATTGATTTTCGACATACATCTCGGATAAAATTTGAAAAAATACATCTCGGATAAAATTTGAAAAAATAAATGCCTTTGTCAATATCTCTTCAACTAGCGAAGATATAGAGTGTGATGTAGCGTCTTAAAAATGTCACAAAAACGCGTTTTTGACGATTTGACGTCATGTTGATTTTTTCGGTATGTCTAATTTTTAAATCTAATTTATTTTTCCAATAGCGATTAGAAATCAATATAAAAAATTTTGGGACATACATCTGAGCTCTAGTTTTTAGCTCACCTGAGCACGAAGTGCTCAAGGTGAGCTATTGTGGTCACTCAATGTCCGTCGTCCGTCTGTCCGTCCGTCTGTCCGTCCGTCCGTCCGTCTGTCTGTCCGTCTGTCTGTCCGTCCGTCCGTCTGTCAACAATTTGGTGTTTACACTCTAGCGTCCACAAAAGTTGGCCAATCTTGATCAAACTTGGTCAAAGCAAGTATGGGCATAAGTTCTCGGATGAGTTCGATTATGGGCCTGATCGGACCAGAAAGTGCGGAGTTATCTGCCCTTGAATGTCAAAAAATGCTGTTTTTGACTTCGTTTACACTCTAGCATCTACAATTATTTATCAATCTAGACAAAACTTGGATATAATGTTGGAAACCATAAGATCTCGGAGGAGTTCGATTTTCAGTCTGATCTGATCAGAAAGACGAGAGTTATGTGCCCTTGAATTTGACAAAATTGCCGTTTTCGACTGTTTTTTACCTTGTTTACACTCTAGAATCTACAATTATTGATCAATCAAGACAAAACTTGGATGCAATGTTGGGGACCATAAGATCTTGGATGAGTTCGATTTAAAGTCTGATTTGATCAGAAAGACCAGAGTTATGTGCCCTTGAATTTGACAAAATTGCCATTTTCGGCTGTTTTCGACCTTGTTTACATTCTAGAATCTACAATTATCAATTAATCAAGACAAAACGCAGACACAATGTTGGGGGACCATAAGATCTTGGATGAGTTCGATTTTCAGTCTGATCTGATCAGAAAGACGAGAGTTATGTGCCCTTGAATTTGACAAAATTGCCATTTTCGGCTGTTTTCGATGTTGTTTACACTCTAGAATTTACAATTATTAATTAATCAAGACAAAATGCGGACACAATGTTGGGGGACCATAAGATCTTGGATGAGTTTGATTTTCAGTCTGATCTGACCAGAAAGACGAGAGTTATGTGCCCTTAAATTTGATAAAATTGCCATTTTCGGCTGTTTTCGATGTTGTTTACACTCTAGAATTTACAATTATTAATTAATCAAGACAAAATGCGGACACAATGTTGGGGGACCATAAGATCTTGGATGAGTTCGATTTTCAGTCTGATCTGACCAGAAAGACGAGAGTTATGTGCCCTTAAATTTGATAAAATTGCCATTTTTGGCTGTTGTTGACCTTGTTTACACTCTAGAATCTACAATAATTAAAAAAAAATGTTGGGCACCATAAGAGCTCGGATGAGTTTGATTTTCACAACGTTATTGACCATAAGTTCATATTCAGTCTTTAAGTCATAAATATCAATTGAATTGAACATAAGTGTTGCTCATATCATTTTGGTTCAGGTGAGCGATATAGGACCATCATGGTCCTCTTGTTGTAGTTATTTTTTTTGTCTTGATTGGAGTTGAAGAAAATCATTATTTTATAGTGTTTGTAGCGTCTTAAAAATGTCACATTTTCACTAAAACGGTCCCAAATGCAAGGGTGATTTTTCATATATAGCTTTTTTTCTAAGAAAATCAAAATATTTCGAATTTGAATTGATTTTCGACATACATCTCGAATAAAATTTGAAAAAATAAATGCCTTTGTCAATATCTCTTCAACTAGCGAAGATATAGAGTGTGATGTAGCGTCTTAAAAATGTCACAAAAACGCGTTTTTGACGATTTGACGTCATGTTGATTTGTGAAGAACTATTCATGGCGTTTTACGACCATGTATCGATGTTCTAGATCCACTTGTTTTATCGTTGTTTGTTTGACTATCTTGCTATTTGTGGTCTACGCAACTTAAGGTTAAAATTTGAGACCCGTAACAGAAAAAAGAAAGAAAAGCATTGACCAAGGCATAAGAAAACGTTGAGATAATAGAAGACATTTTTTTAAGTAAAGCATTTCATTGATTTCATCTAATATGTTGCAGCATTTAGTCTCGGAGTTTCATTTTTCCTACATATAATGCATTTGTTGTAGACCCCATTTAAAAGAATATTATATCTTTTGTCTGCTAACGAGTAAACTTGAAGACGATTATTTAGTAAGTATTTTCACATTTTTTTATTTTCATTTGTTTATTTATTTTTATTTTTTTACATTTGCGCAAGTAGAAATATCTTAATAACAAAAATATGCATACTTGACAAGTTATATCTAGCGTATGAAACGGTTCCATTTCTCCTACAGTACAGGTGTAAAAGTAGTGTAGGACGGCACTTCAGAACACCTGAACCAGTTGTATTTGTTCTTTGTTCTATATAAAATCGCCATCTTGGATTTTGGATTTTTCGGAGGAGGGAATTTTTGCCCTTCTTTGTCTATATAAACCAGCCATCTTGGATTCTGGATTTTCGGAGGAGGAATTTTTTGAACAGTCTCTGTCTTTATAGGGCCAACATACGGAGGAGGTAAAAATTGAGTAGGATTAATCGTAATTTAATGGAAGGTGAATAAATACACCTCACCATTATAGTATATGAGATGTACATGGATATAAAAGATAACAGATGATAATGAATTCTTTATATATCTTTATTCATTATATATTTGCATGTTAAATAAAAACATGGTAGTACAAAAACAGTTTCAGTAGCCATAAGGATATGACACACATCCATCTCTTACTCTCTTATCAAACACAATTCTATATCGCTTCGTTTGAGACAGTGTTAAAAGTTTAGCTTGATCACGGTCTCTACATATTTTATGCGAATCTGTTACCGTTACAACATCATTTGAAGGGCTCGTAACCATGTCCTTGATCGTTTTAAAGTTTATTGCATTTTGGTTCTTAAAATTAAGAGTAATGCCTTTCACTTTACAGTGAGTAAGTTGACCATCCTGATCTGGGTGTTTTAATTTATAAGCGTAACTTTTCGGTCCACTTGCTACAAATGTTTTGATTTGATTTCCAGGTATTTCGTCAGTAAGATCCCCCAAATAGTCACCCAGCCCGGGTACCCAATCTCCCGGTTTTGATTTAAACACAACAGAATCTGTATCCGCATACATTAAACGCGAGCCTAACTGTTCTAAGTAAGAGTACAATTTAAGTCTAGCTTGAGCTGTAGTATATGCAGCTATAACGACATTTGTTTTCCCAGTAGGCTCAACAAAGTCATCTCTGTATTTCCAGCGGACCTCTACCATTTCATTTGACACAAAGTTAATAGAAGTTACCTCTTCCCTATCACTTGTCAACTTTTCAAAAAATAAGGCTGAATCATCTATAAATTCTACTTGGTTTTTGTTCAAATTTTGACCGAATTTTCCCCAGAATGAATTGAGCATTAATTTAGCTAGAGCCCGCATACCAGGATTGTTCTCTATGTTATGGTAGTCTAACAGAACCCCTTCCTTTTCATAATACTGTTGGATATATGTTAACTTTTGTTCTTCAGTGGTACACCATTTTGGCCATCCACTTTTTTCTTGCTTTATTTTAAGAAACGTATTTACATATTCGGTGAAAATACCACCTTCTTTAACATCAGGGTCATACTGAGATATGCTATCAAAATGCCAAACCTCATATATTGATTCCAGTACATAACCTTTCTCAATTGCTTTTTTCACTTCGTCTGTGACCCAAGTCCCTATAAAAGCCCTTTCTTTGTCTGAATGTAGACACTTTGTCTGTTGGCACGTTTGAGCACATGTTTTACACAAAGAGAAGAGTAACTTTCCGTTCATTTTACATGGCAAAACGGATGTAAATAAGTTTCGAGGCGGGATAACCTTACATTTGATTAACCCTTCATACTGATCAAGTTTACCAAACCCCTCTGTAATAATGCTAGGGTGACCTAAGGGAATCTTTCCAGTTTTATTTATAAACGGATAGAGGGATGTAACATCATAATATTGTATAGTTTCATCATGTGATGCTTCTTTGTAAAGTGTAAATACTTCTGTTCGACCTCCAAAGAAAGCCTCTCTAGGCTGTAGGGGTGTTACTATATCTAGCTGTTCTATAAAACTCTTCATTTCATCATTTTCTTTTAAATTTTGATCAAAATCTGATTCCCAGGTAGATACGTATGTATAACCAAGTTCTTCTATATATCTCTGTTTTGTCAAAGTGTTTTGGTAGAGTTCCCCCATGGTAAGTTTACTGACAGGGTTCAATGTTGAACTTGAGTACAAATTAGGATTCCCATGCCAAAAGTCGCCGTGAAATTCAAGTACAACCTTTTGGTCTTTTGTTTCGTAATAACCATCTACCTTGTAAGGACCTATGACTTTCTCACCCCCATTTCTTGCATGTTGTATACGGACACCGAGACTGTGTGACATATATTTAGCCCATTGCAATGCCTTTACAGATTGAACTTGTTTTGGATTATAACCGTGTGTAGGAATAATACCAATAGTATTTTCTTTAAGGAAATTGGTTCTTAACACAGTTTGACATGCCGATGCAATAGTAATATTCTTCTTGAATGGATCAATTCCAGTTATTTTAAGGAAGTCAGCCCTAAATTTTAGACAACATCTTCTCAGTATGTCAACATCGGACCTACAATATTTTAATATTTCATTTTGAAAATCAAATTGTGTGTTTTTGTTTGATTCGTACCATTCCATAAAAATGACCCTGGCATCTGGTTTCATAGCGTCAGGGTTGTAGTACTTAATGTCTGGTAAGTGGTCTAAGATAACGGTTTCATTTTCGCGTCTGTTGAAAAGATGGGGGAAGTAACCTTTACTTAATTCAGAAAATCCAAACATTTCTGGTAGTTTTGAAAGAGCCATTGGTAAGAAATTGATTGAATCAATCATCTTAATTTTGCAACTAGGAACAATCAAGGACATGATTTTTGCTCCATTAGGTATCACTGTTGGAACGATAGCATTTCTGTACAAATATTGCAAAACGGGATATGAATCGTACCCTTGAAAATTGTGACATATGACAGTAGCGTTGCTATTGTCTTCATTAAATAACCAACTACAAAATCTATCAATAGTATTGACACCTGAAAAGATTATTTCATTTTGCCCACACATCTCACACTCACTTCTCTCATTCAAATCTCCATCCATACACAATGTACACACTTTATGAACCACACAAAGGTTTGCATTATGTTCAAATGCACCACATTTTGACTTTTTACAATGAATACACACACCTTTTTCTCCTCTCTCATATCCTTTCTCACATTGAAAAATATCTTGTTGTCTACATTCTAGATCGAAAAATATAAATCTTTTAACGTTTTCTTTATCACTCTTTTCATCTTGGGTTTCAGGTGTCATATAACATTGATGTCCTTCTTCGAAGAAGTCCTTACACATTTCACAATATCTCGAACCGCAAACATGAACTTTTTCACTCATTCGTTTATTAATGGTTTTACCACAGTCATTGCATCTGCTGTATGTACGACATGTAGAATTGCCACTGTCTGTTACTTTTTGATGAAGTTCAAAACAAATCCCTCTACGAAAAAAACCGATTACATTCCTTGCAGTGGATCCATCTTTCATCGCTTGGTGTATGAATTTTCTTGCATGATTGACAAACATTATTACACGAATGTTTTTCTAAATGGTCGTAGCCTTTCTGACACTTGGTACAGTAGTAGCTCTTGCCGAGAAACGCGGGCATACTTGTGATGACGTCATAATGATTATTATGGTTATATATGTATATCTTCTTGTCTGCTTCTGGTCCGTTGTAGATTATAAAGTTAAAATGGTCAGCTGACACCACATTAATTTGGTACCCGATCATGACCTCTTGAAATTTCTTGATTTCCTCAATACGACACATCCCAAGAGGTACACATGCCTGTTTATGTAACTCTTCGGCCATTTTAAGTTGAATATGTCTGCCCTGTCTAATAGTATCCCATTTTTCGTGTTGATCCAGCCTCGCTTTAGCTGTGACAATGGCCCTTGCGCAACATAAGTCATCATCATTTTGAATACGGATAAAACATTTTTTATCTTTCAGTGTTCTCTCTAAATCCACGTAGCGACGCCCTTTTCTAGTGCCTCCAGTTGGCATGCTTACATGAGTGACTTCAAATATAAGAGATTCATCTATGGTGAAATCCTCATTTGACTGTAGAACACGTTCTATTTCCGACATGAAACGCTGTGAGGTAAGTTCTGGTAGCGGCATAAACGGTATAACGATAGGGTAATCCAAAGTAGGACTCTGAATCACCATTCTGATTAAGTCTTCTGATTTAGCTCCTCTGGTAAATGCATCGAAAATGGATGTAAACAATCGATCGAGCGTATCCAGCACATTTTCCGTAACCTCTAAATCTTTGAAATTAACTTTGTATGTAGAGGATCTCGTTTTAAATTTCTGTATGTATTGTTCATTTAGCTTCGTAATGTTGTAGAATTGCCCGAGGTCATCTTCTGTCTTTATCCGTTTAGTAGGGACTGTTTCACCGACAACCTCAGAGTGTCTTGTCATACCTCTTCCTATTTGATGTTTCTCTAACATATGCCTTTGGAGATTATCTTGACGGCTAAAGGGCAGACCGCATTCTGTGCATTGTACGTAAGTTTTGCTCTTGTGTTTTTCCATATGTCTGTGTAAATTGTCTTTTCTTAAGAACACTGAGCTACACGTATCGCAATGAAAGCGTCTCCAATGATTCTCATTTCTTTGGTGTTGCAGCAATATGCTTTTCTTTTCAGCGCGGAACTCACATTCAGGACAGTTGAAAACCATCTTGATGGTTCGATGTCTTGGTTAGAAATGACTTATTGGCGGAGTGTGCTTCTTCCTACGTACTCTGAAAATAAGCAATTGCGTCTGATTGGCTTGTGCATTCGAGCGTATCCAACACTATTTGGGATAGAATTTCTAATACAAAACGGTTTATGATTGGTCAATATAAACCTCCTATCCTGTTACATATTTTGCTAGTAAAGTGTATTCATTTTTACGTGATCTTACAGCAGCTTGCGCTTTCTTACGTATTTATTTTTGCTGACAAATGAATCTGATTGGTCTATATATTTTCTTTAAATGCGTGTATCTTTCACCATATGCCTTCTTTTATAGTATTTTTCTTCTATTTCAAGTTAAGAGTTTCGGAGCATGATACCTTTGTTTACACGTTATATAGATTTTTATCATTTTGGAAGAATATATTTTTTAAGAAAAAATGTATAGTCATTGATATGTAATTACTCAGAGGTAACGGCAAGAGCACGTCATAAGCAGGCACCCTTTGGTATACAGAGCTGACTTGTATACCCTATCTAGCAATTTTAGCGGGCATTGGAGGTCAGGCCCTCTTACTAGACGGGGAAATTCCTACTTTTCCGTATTCGTACCGTTTCGTGATGACTGAAAGCGGTTCCTTATACTATCTTGTGCATCACTTCACGAGAGTATAAAGTTGGCTATAACCACCTCCATACTTTCAGTAACCTCATTATATCTTCTGTAAAATTATATCTCTTCTATTATATGTTATATGTTTTGCCATTGAGTGAACTTATTTTCAGAAGTTATTCTGTTTTAAACTTCCATATTTGATAAAGCAATGATTCTTTTTTGTCTTAAAATTTTGATCTTCAGAGGTAACGGCAAGAGCACGTCATAAGCAGGCACCCTTTGGTATACAGAGCTTACTTGTATACCCTATCTAGCAATTTTAGCGGACATTGGAGGTCAGGCCCTCTTACTAGACGGAGAAATTCCTACTTTTCCGTGCTCGTAACGTTTCGTGATGACTGAAAGCGGTTCCTTATACTATCTTGTGCATCACCTCACGATAGCATAAAGTTGGCCATAAGCACCTCCTTACTTTCAGTGCCTAAAACAATTAAACAAAACTTTTATTGGAGTCTAGTATTGTTTTCCTGGTGATATGTTAAGATTTGCAATTCTATTTCATTTTATAGAATCAAAGCTCAAATTCACTGTGATTTAGCCAAAAGTTCATGGTTAAAATATCTTGTCCCTGAAATGAGAGTCCGTCTACAATATATTTTAATAGGGACAAGAGAGATTTAAACGATACTGAATATGTTTCGGAACATGTCTTAGCCATAGAAAAACACTGACCACTGTGGCATCGAAACATGATATCTAAATACAACCTATTAGACATGTCTAAATAATAAGACGACGTCATGAAAAAGTCAAAACGAAATTAGTTTGTATTTAATCTTTTAAATGTATTCTCTCTAATTTAGCTGTATTCTCTCTAAAATACCTATACTAAATGACCATAGTATACAATAGGTTACCATTTCTTACCTTGCTACGTTAACCCATTAACCGGTTAGAGTAATGGTATTTATCATATGAAAGTCATTTACGCATTGTATGTGAATTGCACTATGGAAGTTAGTACGTCTTACTTCATTAAAAACTAACGAGTGAATGCCTTAATTTCTACGTGTTAACCATGTTATACCTTCGCCAGAAAAAAGTTAGCCAATCAGAAGATATTATTTGACAAGCGGTATTGATTTTTTTACCTGTACACTATCTTAGAAGAGTTCAAATCCTTGTGTATCTCTGCTATATCTATAGTTATATACTTGTAGGTTTTACTGATTTAAACATGTCGACAAAATATATTTTCTTTGGTAAAAATTTACAAAATTTTCACCCTTGAGCAATAAATATAAAACAATGTTTGTCAATGGTTGATAAATAATCAAAGCAAAAACAATAGAAAATTGACAAATTTTAACAGGCACCATACGGATTTTAAGTTGAAAATCATCTTTATATATACTCCATTATATTTCATGTGTTGAGTTACCGTATAGTTATGTTATACAAATTATGTTTTTGTCATACATGTAACAGTTTTTGTAACATGTGTAACCGTTTTTTCATAACCATAACATGTTTTGTAACAATCGTAGCTGTTTTTGTCATTATTTTTTTCATTTTTTGCACATTTACTCTTATTTTCATGTAGGATTTTTTTCAAATTGTGCCATACCCGTAACGGTTTTAGTCCTATGCGTTTATGTTTTTGTCATGCACGTGTATATTTTTGTCATATCCGTGACAGTTTCTGTTATACCCGTAATAGTTTTTGTCATTGTTATTTGTATCGTTTCCCAAAACGATACCTACTTTTGATGTAACTAACCAAATGAAGTTAAGAAATATTGACCACTCAAGCATTTTCTTAAAGAAATGCCCGCGCTATACAATGTTACAGTTACAGACAAATATACATAAACTCGGTCAAATGAGAGCAGATTAAAATTTTGTCTTTGGGAAAGGAAAGAGAAATGACAGAAGCTCGACTTTGTTCATTTGAAAAAGGTTGTGGATGACAAAAGTGGTGTTGATATACTAGTAGATAGAATTTGTGTATGCTATAACAGAGAAAATAGTAAAACAAAATGAGAGAACGTCATTTTCATCTTTTGTCTAAATATTTCTCCCGAATGCCAAGACTTTTTTTATGTAAATAAACAACAACAACGTCTCTTACCTCCCGGTTGTCGAGTTAAGATGACTTTAATTCTGATGTAAACAACACATGGCACCTCGTCCGTCTTGGTTTTATTGACTGAAATTCCTGTGAGGGAAACTTATACAAACGCTGAATTCTTTTAGTATTTATTCATTTGTTACGTTTTTTTTTATATAAAAACGCTTGCAATATAACTCTTTGTACATCGGAAGATTATTAATTTTCTTTTTGTAAATCGCACGATAATATATATTTTGTCGTATTTTTGTAAATATATGGTGCTATTGCCTAAATATTTCTCATAAAACAAGCATATATGATTTTTGTAATTTTGTGATTTTTTTCAAAGGGAAGTAATAATTTAAGAAAAAAAGACATGTAGTGTGAGAGAAACCCGAGAAAAAATTCAAATTGATCGGTAGATGTTTTCACAAACGTTAATTGTCACCCAGTCCATAGGCTTTTGCAGACGTCGAAATTGATGTTGATGAAGACATAATTTATGAACAATACCGCAAATATATCGAGACAAAAAGAGAAAACTTTTCAAAATCAATCATGGACAATTACATTCTTCTTCTTCGATGTTTTCCCAAGCATTCTCTACAAGAAAAGCAACAATTGCTACATATAATCGTTATTTCTGTTTTTACGGGAAATCAACATTTTCTTCTTTTGTTTCAATGTTTTGCTATATATTCTCCATTTTTGACCTTCAAAGTCGAGCGAAAGATTTGAGCTCTACCTGTGTGTGTGTGTGTGATTGTAGTATTATAAGGTCCCTCCGTGAAGCACAATAGGTACGGACCCCAGAATGCAACCCAACATTCCGTTAAATTATAATTTTCCATTCCAAAAGGGTTGAATTTCTTTCTGAGGATTGATCTTTCTTATTCGTCTTCCCAAAAACATGTAAATTTTAAGCCAAATAGACAGGTACATAATGCTAATTTAAGCTTGCTTTGTACCCATCATCGCAGTGTGTTTATATATATATATCAAAAAATGTCAAATAGTGTAAGAAACCAGATGGGATGTATTTGCGGTATTGTTCATAAATTATGTCTTCATCAACATCAATTTCGACGTCTGCAAAAGCCTATGAACTGGGTGACAATTAACGTTTGTGAAAACATCTACCGATCAATTTGAATTTTTTCTCGGGTTTCTCTCACACTACATGTCTTTTTTTTCTTAAATTATTACTTCCCTTAGAAAAAAATCACAAAATTACAAAAATCATATATGCTTGTTTTATGAGAAATATTTAGGCAATAGCGCCATATATTTATAAAAATACGACAAAATATATATTATCGTGCGATTTACAAAAAGAAAATTAATAATCTTCCGATGCACAAAGAGTTATATTGCAAGCGTTTTTATATAAAAAAAACGTAACAAATGAATAAATACTAAAAGAATTCAGCGTTTGTATAAGGTTCCCTCACAGGAATTTCAGTCAATAAAACCAAGACGGAC